>JADRCD010120031.1:0-23279 GCA_019843815.1 Montemys delectorum
CCCTATTAAAAAATGGGGCATAGAGCTAAACAAAGAATTCTCTACTGATGAACACCAAATGGCTGAGAACACCTAAAGAAATGTTCAACATCCTTAGTCATCAGGGAAATGCAAATCAAAACAACTCTGAGATTCCACCTCACACCAGTCAGATTGGCTAGGATAAAAGACTCAGGTGACAGCAGATGCTAGAGAGGCTGCGGAGAAATAGGAACACTCCTTCATTGCTGGTGGGATTGCAAACTGGTACAACCACTCTGGGAATCAGTGTGGCGGTTCCTCCGGAAATTGAACATAGTTCTACCAGGGGACCCAGCCATACCACTCCTGGGCATATACCCACAAGATGCTCCATCATGTAATAAGGACACATGCTCCACCATGTTCATAGCAGCCTTATTTATAATAGCCAGAAACTGGAAACAACCCAGATGTCCCTCAACAGAGGAATGGATACAGAAAGTGTGGTACATCTACACAATGGAGTACTACTCAGCTATAAAAAACAATGAATTTATGAAATTCTTAGGGAAATGGATGGATCTGGAGAGTATCATCCTGAGTCAGGTAACCCAATCACAAAAGATCACACATGGTATGCATTCTTTGATAAGTGGTTATTAGCCCAGAAGTTTGGAATACAGGAAGAACGACCCAGAAACCACAAGAAACTTTAGAAGAAGGAAGACTAAAAGGTAGACATTTCATTCCTTCTTAAAAAGGGGAATCCAACACCCACAGAAGGAGTGGCAGAGATTAACTATGGAGCAGAGATGGAAGGAAGGACAAGCATATAGCTATCTCCTAGGAGGCTCTGACAATACCTGACTAATACAGATGTAGAGGCTCACAGCCATTTATTGAACTGAGTACACGGTCCCCAATGAAGGAGTTAGAGAAAGGTTCTATGGAGCTGAAGGGTTTGCAGCCCCTTAGGACGAACAACAATTACTAACTAGTACCCTCATGGCTCCCAGGGACCCAACCACCAATCAAGGACTATACAGGGTGGAATTGAATGTACTGGCAGCAGGTATATAGTAGAGGATTGCAAATTCGATCATCAATAGGAGTAAAGGACCTCGGCCTTTTGAAGATTTTGTGCCCCAGTGTAGGGGAATGCCAGGGCCAATAAGTGGGAGAGGGTGGGGTGACAGGCATTGGGAGGGGGGAGGCAAAAGGGGTTTGTTCTTGTTTTTTGTTTGTTTGTTTGTTTGTTTGTTTTGAAGGGGAACCTGGGAAAGGGAAAATGTACATGTAAATAAAGAAAATACCTAATTAAAAAAAAAAGATGAATACTATTTAGTCATTGTTTCCTATTTATAGAGTGTCTCCTCACATCAATCAGAATAGTTAAGTTCAAAAGCATAGATGACTGTAGACTCTGGCAAGAATGTGGAGAAAGAGGAATAGTCCTCCACTGCTGAAGGAACTGCACACTGGTAAAATCACTTTGGAAATCAATCTTGTGGTTCTTCTGAAATTTGGAAATAGTGCTACTTGAAGACCTAGCTATACAACTACTTGCCATATACTCAAAAGATGCTCCAACATATAACAAGTACACATGCTCCACTATGTTTATAGACTTATTTTATTATTTTTATTGGATATTTATGTTTCAAATGTTATCCTTTCTCTCAGTTTCCCCTTCAGAAATCCCCTATCACATTCCCCCTCCCCATGCTTCTATGAGGGTGCTCCCCTAATCACCTACTCCTGCCTCCCTGCCCTGGCATTCCCTATACTGGGGCATTGAGCCTTCACAGGACCAAAGTCCTCTCTTCCCATAGAAGCCTGACATGGCCATCCTCTGCTACATATGCAGCTGGAACCATTGGTCATATGTACTCTTTGGTTGGTGGTTTAGTTGCTGGGAGCTCTGAGGGTCTTGTTAGTTGATATTGTTGTTCTTCCTATGGAGTTGCAAACCCCTTCAGCTCCTTCCTTCCTTTCTCTGACTCCTCCATTGGGGACCCAGTGCTCAGTCCAATAGTTGGCTGCGAGCATCCACTTCTATATTTGTCAGGCTCTGGCAGAGCTTCTCAGTAGACAGGTATATCAGGCTCCTGTCAGCAAGCACTTCCTGGCATCCACAATAGTGTCTTGGTTTGATGACTGTATATGGGATGGATACCCAGGTGGGGAAATCTCTGGATGGCCTTTCCTTCAGTCTCTGCTCCACACTTTGTCTCCATATTTCCTCCCATGAGTATTTTGTAACCTCTTCTAAGAAGGACTGAAGTGTCCACACTTTGTTCTTCCTTATTCTTGAGCTTCATGTGGTCTGTGAATTGTATGTTGGGTATTCTGGGGTTTTGGGTTAATATCCACTTATCAATGAATACATATCATGTGCATTTTTTGTGACTTGGTTACCTCACTCAGGATGATACTTTCTAGTTCCATCCATTTGCCTAAGAATTTCATGAAGCCATTGTTAGTCATTTTTAGTAGCTGAGCTGGAAACAACCCAGATATCCCTGAACAGAAGAATACAAGACTTGGCACATTTAGACAATGGAGTACTACTCAGCTATTAAAAGCCAGTATTTCAATGTTTTTAATATCTAGCGTTGTTAAGTGTATTTTATCGCTTAGCTCCAGACGTTCTTCTTTTGTGGTGACTATGAATGACACATAAAATACCTAAAGTTTAATTCAAAATATTTGAATCAAAACATTCAAAATGATCAAAGTCTTCTCTTAAAGCTTACCTACAGTCTGTATAAACATTTGTGTTTTTTTTTTTATCATTTCCTAGCCTGAATTATTTGGTAATAATGAAGAATTTAATTATTATAGTTCAATTAACCTCTCAACATGGCTATATTAAATAGTGAACTTTCATTTCCTAAACAGAGCCTTCTTGACATTGGTTGAGTGTGAGCAATTAAAGCACAGCACTACATCTGAGTATCCTAAATAAATATTTATAGAGCCTTTACTTGGCAAGTCTACTTCCTTATTTGCAGGACTAAATCTAGACAAATATAGTAACGGATAGTGATATTTGGGGAAATATTAGGGTAAGGCTCGAAGCAAACCTTTGGAGATGTTACTTTATATTTTGAAATATATTTTGCATTTCAACATTTGACAAGAATTCTTCTCAATTTTCATAGTCATTTAAAAATTAATTTGTTGATAATTATAATTTATAATTCATACATGGAAATTGTGTATGCATTTTTAAAAATAAGAAGCATGCAATGATGAAGATACACACATATTAATAAACTTAATTATACACAATTAACCTACATTAACTTATATCTATTTTTTACTTTATTTCTAGATTTGATTTTAGAGGTAGAAACAGAGAGAGAGAGACAGAGGCAGAGACAGAGACAGAGAGATAGAGAGAGGGAGAAAGAGGCAGACTTCTCACAATAAGTGGGGAATGCTTAAACTGTAAAGAGTAACAATTAATCTTGTTTCCATAAAAATGTATTTACATTTACTATTGAAAGATTTAATAACATAGGAATATATACATACATGTAACAGACATAGAAGTGATTTCTTTGTTCATGAAAACAAAATATGGTAGTTCTATTTCTTTTAATATCTCAAAATTGTTAATCTGATTTCAAGGCTTGAACCTTTGAAAGAAAAAATAAAGAATAAAATTTGCAGGTAAATTTATGGAGCTACAAAAGATTTTATTGAGTGAGTTAACCAAGACCCAGAATGATAAATGCTAAATTTAATGTCTTACTGCTGCTCCTAGCTCCATGTCCTGAGATATCATATCTACCCCTTATCAAAGAAGCTTCTCTTTATAGAAAATAGAGAGTGTCCCAGAAAACCAGAACTAGACACAATACAGAAACAATGGATTGTGGGAATTCTAGGACCATCTACAACACACATTCTGAATCTAATTAATGCTCAGGAAACTTTGAGGCAAGAGTCATGTGAGATAGTTGGAAGCTGAATACTAGAATACACAGAATTCTACTGTGAAGCAATGTCTTCTAGAATTCATACTCATGAAATAGTAGAACAATTGCATCAACAAGGGACATGTTAATAGCTCATAGGGTCCCAACCCTAGACAAAGAACTACAGGCAATTCTTGATGTAGTGTGAGAAGAATGAACCTCTTCTATAGATGAGCCCACCCATTTGTTGTCCAATGAAGAGTGGTCATATCAACAGCAACAAAAAGAGACTCAGCATACATACACATGCCTCTGCCTCCCAAGTGCTGGAATTAAAGGCATATGCAACCATCACCCAGCAAGGGATGGAAATTTTCAACACACACAATAATTCTATCTGAAATAGTGTGATATGAATGGCACTAAAGAAGCAACTAAAACTTTAAGGATCATATGTTAGTGTAGAGATAAACTGCTAAAAGGATAATAAACAAAATAAGAGTTGTATAGTAGTGAACATTATCTTCTTCAATGCACTTTAAAAGTATTCCTAGAAACTACAAAGGCCACACTATGAACATGTTTGTGTTTTAGTTATCTTGGAGAAGCTGACTGCTCATGTTGAAAATCTTATAATGCGCCTGCAATTTTCGACATGGAACAGAATATGAGTTTACATCATCTAAAAATCACACTAGAAACATTTCAAAGAGACAAATATATTAACTGAAATGGCAGCTAGCCATTTAAAATGACTTCTGTATTTCAAATGCTAAATTTTGCCCACCATTGGATTAAAGAACTTTCTTTATGTTAAAAAATTAAAAGGTACATTAAGAATTAAGTTAGTCTCTATTCCATTTGGAACAAAGACTGAAGGAAAGGGCATCAGGAGATGACCCCACCTTGGGATCCATTACATCTGTAGACACCAACCCCCCCCACACACACTATTACTGATGCCAAGTAACCCATGTTGGCAGCAGGAACCTAATATGGCTGTCCCCTGAGAAGTTCTACCAGCACTTAAACAATACAGATGCAGATACTCAGCCAGCAACCAACAGACGGAGCCCAGGGACTCTCATGGACAAACTAGAGGAAGGACTAAAGGATCTGAAAGAGACTGCAACCCCATAAGAAGAACAATATCAACAAACTGGACCACCCTGAGTTCCCAGGGTCTAAACCACTAACCAAAGAGTATAGAGGGAGTCATATCTCCAGATACATATGCAGCAGAGCATAACCTTATCTGACATCAATGGGAGAGAAGGGAGACTTGAAACCCCAGTATAGGGGGAAGCTAGAGGGGAGCGGTTAGACTGAGTGAGTGGATGGAGGAGCACCCTCATAGAGGCAAAGGGAGTTGGGAAGGGGAGATGGGATGTGGGATTTGTCAAGGTATAACAGGGAAGGGGGATATTATTTGAAATATAAACAAGTAAAATAATTAATAAAAAACAAAGAAAGAAAAGAGGTAAGTTCTATGGTTCAGAGTGACATCTTTTTTTTTTTTATTTTTATTTATTTATTTCAAGTGTTATCCCTTCCCCAGTTTCCCTTCTGGAAACTCCCTACCCCATTACCCCTCCCCCTGCTTGTATGAGGGTGCTCAACCAACTACCCACCCACTCACACCTGTCTCCCCGCTTTGGCATTCCCTTACACTGGGGTATCTAGCCTTTACAGGACTAAGGGCCTTTCCTCCCATTGATGCCAGACAAGGCCATCCTCTGCTACATATGCAGCCGGAGTCATAGGTCTCTCCATGTGTACTCTGGTTGGTGGTTTAGTCCCTGGGAGCTCTGGGGGGGGGGGGCAGGTCTGGTTGTTTTTTGGTTCCTTCTATACAGAGTTTTACTGTATAACCCTGGTTGTCCTGAAACTCAGTCAGTAGACCAGGCTGGCTTCAAACTCAGAAATCTATCTGCTTCTGCCTGCCAAGTGCTGGGATTAAAGGCGTACTCCACCACAGCCCAGCATTAGTTCCTATCTTTTTTTTTTTCTTTTTTCTTTTTTTCTCTCCTGATTCTTTTTTCTTTTATTAGATATTTTCTTTATTTTTCATGTGAAATGATATCTCCTCTCCCATTTTCTCCTTTAAAAAAAAAGAAAGAAAAAGAAAGGAAAAAACATAACAAAATCCTGTTCCCTCCCCCCTCTCCCTGATCACCAACCCACCCTCTCCCATTTTTTGGCCCTGGCATTTCCCTACATTGAGGCATAGAACCTTCACAGGATCAAGGGCCTCTCCTCTCACTGATGACCGATTAGGCCATCCTCTGCTATACATATGCTAGTGGAGCCATTAGTCCCACCATGTGCACTCTTTGGTTGGTGTCTTAGTCCCTGGGAGCTCTGAGAGTACTAGTTAGTTCATATTGTTGTTTGTCCTATGAGGCTGCAAACCCTTCAGCTCCTTGGGTGTTTTCTCTAGCTCCTTCATTGGGGACCCTGTGCTCAGTCCAATGGATGGCTGTGAGCCTCTACTTCCCTATTAGTCAGGTACTGTCAGAGCCTCTCAGGAGACAGCTATATCAGTCTCCTGTCAGCCAGTACTTGCTGGCATCCATACTAGTGTCTGGATTTGATGATTGAATATGGGAAGGATTCCCAGGTGTAGAAGATGCTCCAACATATAATAAGGACACATGCTCCACTATGTTCATAGCAGCCTTATTTATAATAGCCAGAAACTGCAAAAATCCAAATGTC
Source organism: Montemys delectorum (assembly GCA_019843815.1). Lineage (NCBI taxonomy): Eukaryota > Metazoa > Chordata > Mammalia > Rodentia > Muridae > Montemys > Montemys delectorum. Next base: position 6,606 of record JADRCD010120031.1, read on the forward strand.
CCTCAACAGAGGAATGGATACAGAAAATGTGGTACATCTACACAATGGAGTACTACTCAGCCATTAAAAACAATGAATTTATGAAATTCTTAGGGAAATGGATGGATCTGGAGAATATCATTCTGAGTGAGGTAACCCAATCACTAAAGAACACACATGGTATGCACTCACTGATAGGTGGTTATTAGCCCAGAAGTTGGAATACACAAAATACAATCCACAAAGACAAAAAACTCAAGAAGAAGGAAGACCAAAGTATGGATACTTTGTTCCTTCTTAAAAGGGGATCAAAATATCCATGGAGGAAGTTGCAGAGACAAACTATGCAGCAGAGACTAAAGGAAGGACAATCCAGAGACTGCTTCACCTGGAAAGTTGGCATCTTTTAATCGACCTTTTTTTTTTCATCAGATTTTTGAAGGGGAATGATTAATGATAGTCCAGTAAATTCATATTTTCTAATATTGGTTGAAACATTCATTGATTTTAAAATATTGAAATGGTAATTACTAAACTTCATGAAATCTTAAAATTATCCATTTAGAAATACTCATTTTCCAGAGGTAGAGAGATGGCTTAGTGGTTAAAAGTATGTCATATTTGAGAAGTCCATGAGTTTATTTACTTGTCGTCTACAGATCAAGCTGTTTATAATTGCCTGTAACTTCATATCCAGGGGATAAAAAACATCAAGTCTTTATGCTCACAGGTACTCACATGTGCCTACCCACTCATAAATAATAATTAAAATCAATAAAAATAAATCTTAAAAATACATTTCCTTTTTTGTATTCTGTTGTAATAAAGTAATGATTAATTTTAAAATCAACAATAAACTTTCCGGATACTCTCATCTGCTGTGAACTAAAGCTAAAAGGTACAATTCCTGCCCTTAGTCATTCTCAAGTGCAGGAACAGTACTGTAATTAACCTGCCACATGGGAAAGGAAGAGAATCAGAATGAGAGACATAATGGAGGGGGCATTACTTTGGCTGAAGAAAGTGTTCAGTGCCTAATTACAGTTCTTTTAAGTTAGTGAGAACAGGCACACACTTTCTCATTTTCCATTGCAATGAGTAAGTGTGGTGCTTTGCCACAAAAAAAAAAAAAAAAGTTAGAAAGAAAAGAAAAGAAAAGAAAAGAAAAGAAAAGAAAAGAAAAGAAAAGAAAAAGCACTTCTTCCAAATAGCCGTTACTCATGAAAAAGAATATAAGGACCATGCTATCAGAAACACATTAGGTTAAGAAATCAACATTGTTCCATGTTAGTTTTAATTTGACAAGAGACAACTAAATAATGGGAAAAAACCTAAAAATTGTTTGTCTTTATTACTATTAAACAAAAATGTTAAATAATTAAAATGCATGAGATATTAAAAAATGAAGAACTAGATAAGAAAGGAATGTGCTATTTGAAATTAAAGACATCCACACAACATCACGTGTGTAGAACTTAAAAGCTGAATGCAAAAGTGAAGTTCTCAATTCTTGCTGTTGATTTTTGCCTCCTTCTGATCTGTGTCACCATTTTTCTGGTGTCTTTGTTTCCACTGACAACCACATCTAGTGTCTCTAACAACACACATTTTTAATTTTGTTGGAGAATGCAGAGGAGTGGTCAAAATTAAAGAAGGAGGGAAGTTTATTTATTCCCCGCAAACATGCCCAGGACCAATCATGAGAGATGTATATTATCCCTGAGGATATAGATTAACAGACTGTTGAGTATAAGAAGTCACCCAAAGGCCAGCATAAATTATATGGCAAACTGGGATGCTGCCATAAAGTCACAGAAATTAAAACTCTGTTCAGCATCCAATAAATTGGCATATCAATTAATAAAGTCTTACTGAATTCTAGTTAATGGAAAACAATCCAAAAATACTACCACATAATTACAAGAATTCCCATAGATCTATAGTGCTAAGGCTTTACCCAGTTAATTCAAAACTGCATCTGAAAGTTTCCTAGCACAATGTACATGAAGTAGGATTCTATACTAGTCTATAGAATTAAGATAAAAACAGTCACTTATCACTTATTTTATTTCACTTGTAAATAAATATACCATTGTTGCATATGGTCCTATCTGAGGAGCACTGATGACTTATTTAATCTTTATTTTTTGTCTTCTTAAGAGTATTTGAGACTCAGTGTGTTCTTTGACTATATGAGTATATGACTATATGCTGTATGATCACTCTCTCATTCTAAGTCAACAATGAACTTCAGTTCATTGACTATCTTTCTCTCTCAACTATTTTGTTTTCCCAGACAGGCAAGACAGCATTATATGGCATTATAAGTACATTATCAACTGAGCTATATGTTCCCTTGTTCTGGAAGCATTTTCTTAAAATTTCAGTGAATTTATTTGTTCTTACTCTTTAAAGCTTTTTGTTTGGTTTGGTTATTTGTTTTTGTATAATTAGTACTTAGTTTTAGTTTTTACTTTTTGTTCTTTTTCATTTTGTTTATGGATTTTTGAAACAGAGAGCTTGAGAGAAAGCAATTGGGAGCTGGGGAGAGTCTGGAATGAAATGGATATGGAGAAACATGATCAACATGTATTTCATTAAATACATAAAGAAACCTGTAGTGGAGGTTAAATAAAATAATATTTAACTACTCTTTAGGCTTGTCACATATCAATTTGTGTCTTTTACATACAGAGATAATTTTACTTTATAGAAATAATGAGAGTAGATACCTTTTTCTTAGTTTTATTTATTTATTAATATTTACTTATATACTTACTTATTTTTAAGGCACAGTATTTACACAAAACCCTGCATATTCTAGAATTCTATGTGTACTTTATCATGTGTCATTATTATTGTGCACATCATACATATTTTTTTTGTTATTCACAGGAAGAGTATTATGTTTATATCATTGAGTGTGGTAGCATCTGCAATTTACAATATGACATTACTAGGCTGAACTACATTCCTTCTAGGTTTAATTTCTTGAGATTATTCATAGTGAAAGATTGTCATATTTTATTATATTATTTATTTTTATTTCTTTATGATTGTTAAATTTTGTTCTCATGCATTTTCATAAATGTCTACTGTTCCTAATCCTTTGCCCTCCGATATTCTTATATTCTTGAAACCTTACTAGTACTCTACCATTAATTTCTTGCCTGCTATTCACTGTCGTATATTTTATTGAGTGTCCCACATAATTTAATTTTATGACTCACTTATTGTGCTGTTGAGTCAGGTTTGATAGTATTTGTTCAATAATATTATTGTATATTTATTGTAGATGCTCATCTGTTATTCATTTTCTCATAGTGTAGTTTCCTGGGTTTGACACTCTGATATCCAGGCTATAGAGAATCATCATGTAAAGGACTGGTATTTTTAAATGTTTGTTGCAATTCAGAATTAGAGCCACCCTGTCTTGGGCTTTTCTTCACTGGTTGATTACTTTTGGTACTAATTAAAATTTTCACCAATTTTGTTCTATTTAGGTTAGTCTCACAAACTGTTCATTTCTAGAATTTATTCAGTTCTAAATTATCTAATGTGTTCATACATAACTCTTTAGATTAGCTTATTGTGTTCCTTTGTATTTGTAAATTTTACAAGATTGTTAAAGAGTCCATGCTACCCAAAATCACTTATAGATTCACTCTATTACTTTTAAAATTACAATGTCATTTTTTGTTGCAAAAGGAGTATCTAGAAATTTATATGGAACTACTGAAGATGTTTCTGTAATATAGGAATCTACTATAGTATATAATACTTATTTAACTATGAAATACATTTGGGTGTTAATTAACATGAATGGTTAACATTATTAACTATTAACCAAAACAAACTATCAGAATCGAGACACAGCAATGGAAGCCATTGACATAACTTGCCATTGACATTAGCAGTGAAGAGGGAAAACTTGAGAAGATGGTTTGTATGTATTGCCTTATACTGGCACTTTCATGACTTTTTGTTTATTTGTTTGTTTTATTTTGTTTTGTCTATATACAGCTCCATATTAAAATTTGTTCTAATTATACTCAACCTTCATCAATAAAGCAACATATATATATGTACATATATAAACATAAAATAATATATACACATGTGTGTATATATTACTTTTGAAATGATGTCTCTAAATTTGATAAGTAAAAGAAATTTGCTTCACAAGTCCTGTTCTGAGAGGTTATAAAGACCAGCATGATCTTTTTCTGAAACATAGTCCAGAGTACATGAGCATACAAACGACAAATTCAGTGTTTCAAAGATCACCTTCCTTTACACCATAACATTTGTGTGAGATAAGTTAAGGACAGAAAAGGTCACACTTGGGAAATCTTATGAGAACAGCCTGGAAATAGTCGTCATCAAGTTTGACTGTTGGTAAACTAGTCACATGAACATACTAAATTTAAATAAACACTGGTAACAAAGCCTGATTTGTTCTTTATTGAATGGAAGGAATATATCATTTCACAATAGTTGCATCTTTCAATTAAAGGAAGTTTACTCCAAGATACCTTTAAAGCTATATACATGCATAGATGTGTACAATGTCATAGATACTACTGTGAATTTTTCATTAGATTTGAGACAAGCTACCAGTCCTAGTTTTTATGGTAATTAGTCAATTTTTACACTACTTTAAGGAGTCATTCAAAAATATTATTTAGAATATTTAGACTGCTGTTAAAGAGATAACAATGAGCACTTGCTGACACTTTAGAGGATAGGAGGTCAGTTTGAGCACCCAGGTCAAGCAGCTCACAGCCAATTATAATTCCAGCTCCAGGAGATTTATCTTCTTTTCCTCAACTCTGTGGACATCTGAAAACATGTGGAATATATACATATGCATATAAACAAAAGTTAAAACTAAATAAAAACAAAATAAATGTTTAAAAACATATTTAGTTGCTATAAGTCAACAAATTCCAATTTTAAATAATTAGTATAAATACTATATTTCAGGTAAATAGAAGAAAATAAACTGTTGTTACTTCTATATGCTTGGTTTTATTTCTTTAAATATTCATGAGTTTCTAAATAGTTTTACAGTGATGATGTATCATTTTATAATCAAAAAGTTCAATAATAGTTTTAATAGGTAAGCATGTCCCTTGAACTACTTTAAATTCAAAATGGGTATCACATGATGTTTACAATGAAAAATGTATTTTTCCATATTCTCATCCATAGAAAAAAAGGAACAGATTTTCCTCCCACACTCGAGAAAAAAACCACCTTGGGAAAGAGGCAAAACATGTAACACTTTAGCACAAACCGAGACTTCTTCAGAATCATGTCAGGTTCTGCAAACAGAAGTTTATAATAGAAAGTGTTTAGTAACATTAATCATAGCATTTGGTGCAGTCTTGCCCATTATGTCTAAACATTTATTCAAAGCTCTTGTTTGGTTATGCAAGTACCTATATAAATGGTGTTTGTTGAAGTTCAGATTAAAATATCAAAGAACTATGTCTTACATCTGTGTAGTAACTGGTGATAAGAATAAAATATTTGTAAATATGTCTAAATTAGGTAAGTGAAATTTATACACTTTGACTTTGAAAATACAGGTGGACCTTAAGAGCAGGGACAATTTGAATCTTATCTTTCCTATTCCTAAATGCAGCCTGAATCATTCACAATTTCTGTAAGATTAGCATTTGCTAAGAAAATAAAAATATCAGGTTTAGAAGTTCTCTGGTGAAATCATTAGCAAATAGTGATATCATGACTTTTTCCTTTCCAGTTTGTATCTCTTTGATCTCCTTTTGTTGTTTAATTGCTCTAGATAGAACTTCAAGTACAATATTGAATAGGTAGGGAGAGAATGGGCACCCTTGCCTAGTCCCTGATTTTAGTGGGATTGCTTCAAGTTTCTCTCCATTTAGTTTGATGTAGGCTACTGGTTTGCTGTATATTGCTTTTACTATGTTTAGTTATGGGCTTTGAATTCTTGATCTTCCCATGACATTTATCATGAAGGGGTGTTGAATTTTGTTAAATGCTTTCTCAGCATCCAATGAGATGATTATATGTTTTTTTCTCTGAGTTTGTTTATGTAGTGGATTACATTGATGAACTTCCATATATTGAACCATCCCTGCATACTTAGGATGAAGCCTACTTCATTATGATGGATGATAGTTTTGATGTGTTCTTGAATTTGGTTTGCAAGAATATTATTGAGTATTTTTGCATCAATATTCTTAAGGGAAATTTGTCTGAAATTTTCTCTCTTTGTTAGGTCTATGTGTTATTTATGTATCAGAGTAATTGTAGTTTCATAGAATGAAATGGAAGCTAAAACCATCCAGTGGAAAAAAGACAGTATTTTCAACAGATGGTGCTAGCTTAACTGGAAGTTAGCATGTAGAAGGATACAAATCAATCCACTCATATCTCCTTGTACAAAGTTCAAGTCTAAGTGGATCAAGGACCTCCACATAAAACCAGAAACACTGAAACTAATAAAAAAGGAAGTGGGGAGGGGCCTGGAGCACGCAGACACGGGGGAAATTTTCATGAACAGAATACCAATAGCTCATGCTCTAAGATCAAGAATTGATAAATGGCACCTCATAAAATTACCAAGCTTCTATAAGGCAAAGGACACAGTTAATAGGACAAATCATCAACCAACAGATTGGGAAAAGATCTTTACCAATCCTGTATCCTATCGGATATAGGGCTAATATCCACTATATACAAAGAACTCAAGAAGTTGGATTCCAGAGAAACAAATAACCCTATTAAAAAATGGGGTACAGAGCTAAACAAAGAATTCTCAACTGATGAATATTGAATGGCTGAGAAGCACCTAAAGAAATGTTCACCATCCTTAGTGATAAGGGAAATGCAAATTTAAACAACCCTGAGATTCTACCTCACACTAGACAGAATGACTAAGATCAAAACTCAGGTGACAGCAGATGCTGGCAAAGTTGTGGAGAAAGAGGAACACTCCTTCATTACTGGTGGAATTAGAAGCTGGTACAACTACTCAGAAAATCAGTTTGGTGGTTCTTCAGGAAACTGGACATAGTACTACCAGAGGACCCAGCTATACCTCTTCTGGCCATGTACCCAGAAGATGCTCCAACATGTAATAAGGACACATATTTCATTATGTTCATAGCAGTCTTATTTATAATAGCCAGAAATTGGAAACAACCCAAATGTCCCTCAACAGAGGAATGGATACAGAAAATGTCGTACATCTACACAATGGAGTACTACTCAGCTATTAAAAACAATGAATTTATGAAATTCTTAGGGAAATGAATGGGTCTGGAGAATATCATCCGGAGTGAGGTAACCCAATCACAAAAGAACACACATAGCATGCACTCTCTGATAAGTGGATATTAGTTTAGAATACCCAAACTACAGTCCATAAACCATAAGAAACTCAAGAAGAAGGAACACCAAAGTTTGGATGTTTCATTCCTACTTAGAAGAGGGAACAAAATACCCACAGTTGCAGAAACAAACTGTGGAGCAGAGACTGAAAGAAGGACAATCCAGAGACTGTTCCACCTGAGAATCCTTTCTATATTCAATTATCAAACCCAGACACTATTGTGGATGTCAGCAAGTTCTGGCTGACAGGAGCCTGATATAGCTGTCTCCTGAGTGGCTCTGACAGTGCCTGACTAATACAGAAATAAAGACTCACAACTATCTATTGGACTGAGCACATGGTCCCCAGTGAAGGAGCTGGAGAAAGGACCCAACGAGCTGAAGGGTTTGCAGCCCCTTAGGATGAACAACAATATGAATTACCTAGTACCCTCAGAGCTTCCAGGGACTAAACCACCAACTAAAGAGTACACATGGTGGGACTAATGGCTCCAGCAGCATATGTATAGCAGAGGATGGCCTGGTCGGTCGTCAATGGGAGGAGAGTCCTTGGCCCTGTGAAAGTTCTATGTTCCAATGTAGGGGAATGCCAGGGCCAGGAAGTGGGAGAGGGTGGGATGGCAAGCAGGGGGAGGGGGGATGGAACAGGATTTGTTCTTTGTTTTTGTTTTTGTTTTTGATAATTTTTGGAGGTGAAACTGGGAAAGGAGGTATCATTTGAAATGTAAATAAAAAATATCTAATTAAAAAAGATTAAAAATAAGTAAATGTAAATTTCTTCTTTAAATATTGCTCTATAACTTCTTAGCAAATTTGGATATTATGAGATTCTATGAAATATTTGAAAAATTCCAATGTCAATACATACATACATACTCTATGTACATGCAGTAATATCAAAGTACTCAAGACGGTGTCAATACTGGAAACTGTCAAATGTACTGAATGCCACATTGGTAGTGTTGCCCAATTATTAAGTGTATCTCTTGTTAGTAGAACTTTCCGATTTGAAGTCTGAATAAAAAGTTTCTAGAACTCCTCAGCCCTCTTTTGTAAATCCAGTCAGAAAGGGCATTTAAATAGTAGTCTCCTTTACCTCCATCTTTACACAAAAGAAGAGAGATGGTAGCACGGCTATGTTTCCATAAAATCACTACTTTATACTCTAAATAGTGAAGATGCTCCTAGAAGAATACAAACACTATAATTTCACACCTATAAATTAAAAAATAATTGTTTCTTTTATATAACAGTTCCTTATTTCTCTTCCATGGCATAACAGTTCCTTGGGCATTCTTACCTGGGCATTAAAATCAAGTTAAATGGAGTTCTTTTTTCAGTAAAGTCCATTGTTTAAAGACTCCTTAATATGTCTTGACTATATCTTCTATTTTTATTTATTATTTAGATGTGGTCACTTTTTTGATAGAATTTCACACTTTCTAGCATAAATTTCAATCTTCTGGTGCCATCAAATATAGCACTCCCTTTACTGGATTTTCTATTAATTAAAAATATGATTTTAAGGTATGATAAGATATAATGAGGTTAAAAAAATATTCATACTTTGTGACACAGCAGGGCATTAAGTTGTTTGCTACATTCTGGAGGAAAACTGCAAAGTAAATAGGAGTTTGGTGCACAGGTTGAATATTTTCAAATGAAGTATGAGATTGTATGAGAAGACAGTGAACACCTTTTCTCCCAATTCATTTAAGCAAGGATGCAGTAATTGACTGTACTGAATGCAAGTAAACGGAATGTAAATTAGCATGGCTTTCTGTGTCCTCTTCTTTCTCTCCAGGGACATTCTACATGCAGGTAATGTCTTGTCAGAGTTGGAAAGGCTGCCACGTTATTGTGTTTCCATAATCTTTTTATACTCCAGGTAGCAGCCTCTTCCAAAATGATTTGCACTGCTAATCTCTGCACTGCTCTTAACATAAATATTTATAAATATTAATGCTCCCTGGTAACTAAAGCAGCACAGCAGCAAGAAGGCCATGTCCTCCCAGCAAAAGCAGCAGGCTCCCTTCCCAGGTGGCTAGAAGTAATCTCCACCTTTCTCGGATCCCAGAGAGCCGATTTCTATACAGAATTTCTTCAAAGGCAGGAAGAAGTGACATCAGACATATCTAGACTTTGTGTCTCTGTTCGTTTTTTTTTTTTTTTAAATTGTAAGGCCATATTTTGCAGTCTTTTAAAGAGCAAATAATACTGTGACAGATTAACAATTAATTTACATGAAAGATTAGGATGAAATTTTCTCTGTTAAAAACATGAGATCAATTCTATTAGTTCCTGTAGAATGAAAGGGCAAGATAATAGGGCTGCCAGAAATGAAATAATGTTGCATATGAAGCTCTCCGGAAACCCTATTCCCTGCCTGTGCGACACGTTTATTAGGTGACAATTGAACATTCCATTCATCTCACAAAAACATTTGGGTGAAACTCAATTTTCATTAAAATCTGATAATAGTTATAAGAATAGAGTGTGGTAGCTATTAATATTTTGCTATATGGTTTAAATCTATAAAAATATAGCAGTCACCAAGTCTTCAATAAACACTGCATGGAATGTTAAGGCACTCATATGTAAGATTCCTATTGAATTTTGATGATTTTACTGAATTTTTCCAATCTTGACAGTCTTTGAAAATGTAGTTGAAAAGTATCAAAACCTAGCTTCACAACTTTATGCATTCAATTGCAAATAATAGCAATGATATCATACCTGTCATTTCCAAATTCCAGAAACTCCTTGCACTTTACAAAAACCCTGTAAAATATATATCCCTTGTGAGTCTTCCCTGAAAACCTGCTGCATTGTAAACTGTAAAAAATGCATTTTCATTGGAAGTAATCGGATATAACATCATTAAGTCTTTGGTTGGTATGTACTTCCTATCACATGTTAAGCAATCATTTACCCTAACACCCTAGTTTTCTCTATTCAGTTAAGGGCAATAAAAGGAGAAAGAAATGAAGATCCCAAGTGTGGCACTATATGTATTTACCATCCAGGAGTGCAAATGTGTATATGTTTATTTTGATTTAGAGAAAGCAAGTGTTTTTCTGAATAGTGTGTAGATTTTTATTGGGAGAGAGTATTAACATCTGTCTTCATTCCACCACATGGCTATGAGATCAAAACTGCATGATTTGAATCAACGACTACTGCTCTCATCGTGCGATGGACAGAATTGACTATTCTCTCTAGCTCCAATTCAAGAGACATTTGTCTCACCTGTTCCTGTTCTGGCAGAAGAGTAAGCTACTGTGAAATCTTCCTGCCAATAGAAAGGGTGACAATCAAATAAATTCTAATTAATCTTGTCTTTCTTTTTATATATGAAAATGTATTTTCCTATAACTTGTACATATGGGTAAATTCACTTCCTGAATTTCTGCCAATTAGGTCAAAATACTCTTCTTGTTTCTGACCTTCCATATCTCCCTGAAAGTGGAGACCTTTAAAAGTATGAAGTAAAGATGACATAGTTATCTTAGACATGTATTAAATAACAAATTACAACACAAGCTTATGTTATACTTTAAGCTCTCTGGAGTTTTAGTCATCTAGGTTTTTGTTTATGATTGGTTACAGAATGATATTCTCTTAGTGCCAGTGGTTAATTAACAAGGTCAGTATTAACTGATATGGCCAAGGAGAAATTAATCTTAACCATGACTGTGTAGAGGGACCATAATAAGACTGAGGCTGAGACAAGTTTATTGTAAGCAATCAGACTTTAAAATTTTCTTTATCAAAAACAAAATATAAAGACATTTATCAAGATCACTACCATGTTAGTCACCAAGATAATTATGTTTGTAAGGTATACAGGGTATAAACAATTAATATCTAAGACCTACTGTCATGTTAAATTTCCACATACTTTGTTGACTTCTTAGTAATCACAAGGTAGGCTAAACGCTATACTGCCTGAGGGACTGCCTAGGTTTTTCTGGAACTGAAAATCACAGAATGTCCCAGGAGCCATGGACTCTAATCTGAAAAACCTATGATACATCCCTTCCAAGGCATCTAGACCAGGCCAATACCATGATTCCCTGAAATTTTCATCCTTAGTCTCCTACGAATGGAAATGTATGAATAATGTTGGGTCAATAAGATTAAGTCTAGAATTTTCCTTATGGATAAAGCAAAAATAAGAAATCTACTGCTGTTAAGGATGTCCGAAAAATAGAATTAAAGAATTAAAAGTGCTAAAAGATTGCATCTTGAGAGGTTCAAAAAGTAGAGAGGTAGAATTAGAGCTACAGTATATATAAAAAGACTGCAGTATAGATAAAATAAAAGTAGGATATTTCAGAAACATAAGCCTACACCTCTTCCCTATTTCTTATAAACCACTGTATATTTTCTAACATTTGTGATTTGAATAATGAAGTTTAAAAATGACTATAGACTTTGCTGTGATTTTCCCACAAATCTGCTACCCCAATACTTTAACTTTCAAACACAGGAATTGCCATTTAATTGGCCTACTGTAATAAAGAATAATAACTTCTCTTTAAAATTTCCAATATTTGATGCCTTTCCAGGAAAGTAGCATAATTATGATAGTGTGTAGATACTACTTTATGATGTGACTTAATTTAAATTAATCTCTAGGTAACTTCTGTACAATGTATTTGATTTTAATACGGAAAAAGACTGCCATAAAAATGTATGCAAAAGCTTACCTTTCCACTTAAGGGGTTGAATTTTTAAACAATAAATCCCACTTCCCTAGACAATCACAATATCCACTCTCATGGTGAAGGCTTTATTTTTGAATCATATTTTTAGCCATGAAAATTTCTTAATCCCATCACATACCTGCTGAGCTCTAGAAAATCTGTGTTCTTTAAAAATCAATATTACAAACTTAATTTTTCTTGTTTTCCCACTTTTATTAGGCTAAATCTTATAAGCTCTAGGTTAAAATTAAACTACAAAAACTTCCTGAACCTTATTTTTATTGATTTGTTCAGACACTGCTTTAAAGATGGCTCTGCTCTAAATACCATGGAATAATTTTTTCTTACATATGAAGGCTCACAAATTGCTTGGATTTGGAATTATCTATATGAATTTGAATCATATAAATATCAGTTTATTACAATTTGTATTTAAGAATTTAATTTTCCTGGTGCTAGATGACAAAATGGATTTATCTCAGCATAGTTTTATGCATATTCTACTTTTGTTGTTCTAGGCCAGAAGTATTGGTTTTAATATAAGATAATAATTCTAGAAAACATTTATTTTAAGGGTAACATTAACATACAACTGACCATCTGCAAGAGTAAACTTATCAACTTACACATTTTGTTAAACAAGCAGCCCTGCAGATGTTTCATAAATTTCTCTATATTAACTCATTATTGATTTATTCAATAATTATACACAGCTGCTGAATTTACTGTACATTATTGATCTCACTCATAAAAAGTTGCCTCCAGACCCAGTTCAATACTACTGTGAAATGATTTCACTGACATGCGTTGAGAGAGGATTGTTATTTCTTATCCTGAGGTCTGAATGCTATCTTCTAAAAATGTAAATAAGCTTATTTGGTATTTCAAGAAGCAGAGTAGGAAAGCAGATTAAATTTCTAAGACCTTTGGTTCATATGGACTGTTCAAACTCCCAAAATGTTTTACAAAGGTATTTCAGGGTTTTGTGTAGTGCAATCACATGAACAAATCAAATTAATTATCAAAACAATTCAGAAGCATATTCAAGGAGTGTAAATGAACTCACTGTGTCTTTATGTACTTCATAGAATATTATATAGAAAATAAATCTGATGGAAAGTTGCTGTTTAAAAGGATACTATCTTAAAGTATCTCCCCATTTTATAGGATTTTTTCCTGACTAATACAACTGTCAAATAAGACCACGATCTAATGTATTATTTTAAACACGTGTATGTGTATGTACATGCACACAGTGAAAGCTACTATGTTCAAATATACTTTTTTAAAAAAATAGTTTCTGAGAATTTCTTATATGAGTACTACATTTTTAAATTTTTTCTCTTCTCTTAAAACCACATCCTCAGCATGAACATGTTTATCCCTTTCTCCCACTCAAATTCATGTCCTCTCACTTACAAGACTCTTGAAGCGACCTCTGCAATTCAGTTATCAATAATAAAGACCCTGATAGATTTAATATGGATATGATTACTAGGAAAAGATCATAGAACCATGGTAGATGTAAGTAAAAACAAGTATTATTACATTTCAGAGGTGATTGTGATACTTTAAGCTTAGAGAAAGGAAAAGCTTGTTTTATGCAACTCATGAATGCCAACAGTAACACCCATGATAGACTAAATCAAAGACAGAAAAGACTGCAAAAGGCAGTGTTAGGACTCTGTTTCCACAAACTCCTGCTGAAGCTAGTCAATATTTCTGTTTAACTTATATACAACAGAGTTTGCAAAGGTAAACACTCAATTTAAGTAAAATTTTCCTTTTCTCAAGAATATTTTAAAAATTAAATATTGAAACAAAATAAATTTGAAAATTAAAAAGCCAACTGTAGTTTGAAGTGGGAATTTCTTATTTCATTGGAGTTTCAGCTATGTCATGTCATGTTTTTCTGGAAACAATCTGAAGAGGATGTTTTGCTGAGAACAAACACAAGGTGTTTTTCTGGAAGTTGCCTGGTGAGAGGGCATGTTTTGACTGAGCAGACACTTGAGGGGCATCTGTTGTCTGGAAAGAGTATTAAGTATAAGCCAAAAGACAGTGGACTTCACTCTTGCATTGGATCACCTTCCAACTCTTTGTTGTTCATCATTTGGACTTTGCTGATGACACTCTTGCTTTGGTTCGCTTTGCTTTCCTCTCTGATCTTCACCTGTTTTGACTTCATAGAGAAAACTGCACCTAAAAACGTCTGTGGGGTATTGAAGCCGCTTCTCGCAGCGTCCATGGACTCGTGAAGATTGGCCTTAGGGTTTCTTCTAAATAGAGCTGCTCTATGTTTGGTGTTTTGCTAGTGGACTGGACTGCTGACAACAAAGATTGGAATCATCTCAAAGACTTTTTTAAGCAGGTTCACAACCCTGTTTCCGATTAACCTTCCTTTTCCCCTACTTCTAGTGCATGGTGGCCTAGAAGGGAGGTTGTAGCATAAACAAACAAACAAACAAACAAACATAATTAAAGTAGGATTTGAAAATTCTAAGCTTACAATAATTGTTTCATAAACTGTGTAGGCCCATAATTTGAAATCCATGGGTGAAAACAGTTTAATGACAGAACACTTGCAGGACAAATATAGGACCCTCAGTTCAATTTCTAGGCTCACAAAGCAATAATTATTTTTAATAATATATTTAGCCTTATTTTCTACTAAATGTATAACAACAGTTTGACTTAAGTACTTAAGTATTTTTGTATGATTCAAAATAGAAGAAATAGAATTTTGAAAATATATGCCCTGTTAACTGAAAGCTTGTTATTCTCATTAGCTGAGCTCCTAAACCTGATAAACAACTTCAGCAGAGTAGCTGGATATAAAATTAACTCAAGCAAATCAGAGGCCTTCCTCTACACAAAGGATAAACAGGCAGAGAAAGAAATTAGGGAAACAACACCCTTCACAATAGCTACAAATAATATAAAATACCTCGGTGTAACTCTAACTAAGCAAGTAAAAGATCTGTTTGACAAGAACTTCAAGTCTCTGAAGAAGGAAATCGAAGAAGATCTCAGAAGATGGAAAGATCTCCCATGCTCATGGATTGGCAGGATTAATATAGTAAAAATGGCCATCTTACCGAAGGCAATCTACAGATTCAATGCAATCCCCATCAAAATTCCAACTCAATTCTTCACAGACTTAGAAAGAGCAATTTGCAAATTCATCTGGAATAACAAAAGACCCAGGATAGCCAAAACTATCCTCAACAATAAAGGAACCTCTGGTGGAATCACAATCCCGGACCTTAAGCTGTACTACAGAGCAATCGTGATAAAAACTGCATGGTATTGGTACAGTGACAGGCAGGTTGATCAATGGAACAGAATTGAAGACCCAGAAATAAACCCATGCACCTATAGTCACTTGATCTTTGACAAAGGAGCTAAAACCATACAGTGGAAAAAAGACAGCATTTTCAACAGATGGTGCTGGCTCAACTGGCTGTCAACATGTAGAAAAATGCAAATAGACCCATTCCTTTCTCCTTGTACAAAGCTCAAGTCCAAGTGGATCAGGGACCTCCACATCAAACCAGATACATTGAAACTAATAGAAAGTAAAGTGGGGAAAAACCTTGAGCAAATAGGCACAGGGGAAAATTTCCTGAAGAGAACCCCAATAGCTTCTGCTCTAAGATCAAGAATTGACAAATGGGACTTCATAAAGTTGCAAAGCTTCTGTAAGGCAAAAGACACTGTCAATAGGACAAAATGACAACCAACAAATTGGGAAAAGATCTTTACCAACCCTATATCTGATAGAGGGCTAATATCCAATGTATACAAAGAACTCAAGAAGTTAGACTCCAGAGAACCAAATAACCCTATTAAAAAATGGGGCATAGAGCTAAACAAAGAATTCCCTACTGATGAACACCAAATGGCTGAGAAACATCTAAAGAAATGTTCAGCATCCTTAGCCATCAGGGAAATGCAAATCAAAACAACTCTGAGATTCCACCTCACACCAGAGAGATTGGCTAGGATAAAAGACTCAGGTGACAGCAGATGCTGGAGAGGTTGCAGAGAAATAGGAACACTCCTTCATTGCTGGTGGGATTGCAAACTGATACAACCACTCTGGAAATCAGTGTGGTGGTTCCTCCGGAAATTGGACATAGTTCTACCAGAGGACCCAGCCATACCGCTCCTGGGCATATACCCACAAGATACTCCATCATGTAATAAGGACACATGCTCCACCATGTTCATAGCAGCCTTATTTATAATAGCCAGAAACTGGAAACAACCCAGATGTCCCTCAACAGAGGAATGGATACAGAAAGTGTGGTACATCTACACAATGGAGTACTACTCAGCTATAAAAAACAATGAATTTATGAAATTCCTAGGGAAATGGATGGATCTGGATAATATCATCCTGAGTGAGGTAACCCAATCACAAAAGATCACACATGGTATGCATTCTGTGATAAGTGGTTATTAGCCCAGAAGTTTGGAATATAGGAAGAATGACCCACAAACCACAAGAAACTTAAGAAGAAGGAAGACCAAAAGGTGGACATTTCATTTCTTCCTAAAAAGGGGAACCAAATATCCACAGAAGGAGTGGCAGAGATTA
>JADRCD010120046.1:0-16259 GCA_019843815.1 Montemys delectorum
GGGGAAAATGGGAGAGGGAAAGTGTACATGTGAATGAAGAAAATACCTAATATAAAATAAATAAATAAATAAATAAATAAAAATCTAAAAAAAAAAGATATTGGATATTTTAAATTGATTAAACTTTTAATATATAAAGACTGTGGGACTTTAGATCTTGGGGATAAATAAGAACATAAGGGTTAAGGCTTAATAGTAATGTGTTTGTGTGTCCAGTTGACAAGGGATCAATTGTACTGGCTAGTTTTGTGTGTCAACTTGACACAGGCTGCAGTTATCACAGAGAAGGGAGTTTCAGTTGGGGAAGTGCCTCCATGAGATTCAGCTGTGGGGCATTTTCTCAATTAGTGATCAAGGGGGGTAGGCCCCTTGTGGGTGGTACCATCTCTGGGTTGGAAGTCTTGGGTTCTATAAGAGAGCAGGCTGAGCAAGCCAAGAGGAAGCAAGCCAGCAATGAACATCTCTCCATGGCCTCTGTGTCAGCTCCTGCTTCCTGACCTGCTTGAGTTCCAGTCCTGACTTCCTCTGGTGATCAACAGCCATGTGGAAGTAAGCTAAATAAACCCTTTCCTCCCCAACTTGCTTCTTAGTCATGATGTTTGTACAGGAATAGAAACCCTGACTAAGACACTCTTTTAAGAAGGACCGAAGCATCCACACTTCGGTCTTACTTTTTCTTGAGTTTCATGTGGTCTGTGAGTTGTTGTATCTTGGGTATTCTAAGCTTTTGGGCTAATGTCCACTTATGGTATGGTGAGTGTATACCATGTGTGTTCTTTTGTAATTGAGGTACATCAATCAGGGTGGCATTTTCTAATTCCATCCATTTGCCTAGAAATTTCATAAAGTCATTGATTTTAGTTGCTGAGTAATACTCCATTGTGTAAATATACCACAATTTCTGTATCCATACCTCTGTTGAGGGACATATGAGTTCTTTACAGCTTCTGGCTATTATAAATAAGGGTGCTATGAACATGGTAGAGCATGTGTTTTTGTTAAATGTTGGAGCATCTTCTGGGTATATTCCCAGAAGGGTTATAGCTAGGTCCTCAGGTAGTACTATGCCCAATTTTCTGAGGAACCACCAGACTGATTTTCAGAGTGGTTGTATCAGCTTGTAGTCCACAAACAATGGAGGAGTTTTCTCTTTCTCTTTCACATCCTTGCCAGCATCTGCTGTTACCTGAGTTTTTTATCTTAGCCATTCTGACTGGTGTGAGGTGGAATCTCAGGGTTCCTTTGATTTGCATTTCCCTAACGTTTAAGGATGTTGAACATTTCTCTAGGGACCTTATGACCATTCAATATTCCTTAGATGAGAATTCTTTGTTTAGCTCTGTACCCCATTTTCAATAGGGTTATTTGATTCTCTGGAGTCTAATTTCTTGATTTCTTTGTATATATTGGATATTAGCCCTCTATCAGATGTAGGATTGGTAAATATCATTTCCCAAGCTGGTGGTTATTGTTTTGTCCTATTGACAGTGTCCTTTGCCTTACAGAAGCTTTACAATTTTATGAAGTCCCATTTGTCAATTCTTGATCTTAGAGCATAAAGTATTGGTGTTCTGTTCAGGAAATTTTCCCCTGTTCCTATATGCTTGAGGCTTTTCATCAATTTCTTTTCTGTTAGTTTCAGTGTATCTGGTTTTATGTGGAGGTCCTTGATCCACTTGGACTTGAGCTTTGTACAAGGAGATAGGAATGGATCAATTTGCATTCTTCTACATGCTGACTGCCAGTTGAACCAGCCCCATTTGTTGAAAATGCTGTCTTTTCCCCACTGGATGGTTTTAGCTCCTTTGTCAAATTTGTGTGGATTCATTTCTCACTCTTCAATTCTATTCCATTGATCTATCTGCCTGTCTCTGTATCAATATCATACTTTTTTTTAATCACTATTGGTCTGTAATACAACTTGAAGTCAGGGATAGTGATTCCCCCAGAAGTTCTTTTATTATTGAGAACATTTTTTGCTATCCTGGGTTTTTTGTTATTCTAAATGAATTTGCAGATTTCTCTTTCTAACTCTATGAAGAATTCAGTTGGAATTTTGATGAGGATTGCACTGAATCTATAGATTGTTTTCAGCAAGATGACCATGTTTACTATATTAATATTGCCAATCCATGAGCATGGACGATCTTTCTATCTTCTGAAATCTTTTTTGAATTCTTTCTTTAGAGACTTGAAGTTCTTGTCATATAGATCTTCACTTGCTTTGTTAGAGTGACACCAAGTATTTTATATTATTTGTGACTATTGTGTAGGTTATCATTTCCCTAATTTCTTTTTCATCCTGTTTTTCCTTGAATAGACAAAGGCTAGTGATTTGAGTTAATTTTATATCCAGCCACTTTGCTAAAGCTGTTTACTAGGTTTAGGAGTTCTCTGGTGGATTTTTTTAGGGTCATATAAATATACTATCATATCATCTGCAAATAGTAATATTTTGACTTCTTCCTTTCTAATTTGTATCATTTTGATGTCCTTTGTTGTCTAATTGCTCTGGCTAGGACTTTGAGTACTATATTGAACAGGTAGGGCAAGAGTGGACAGCTTTGTCTAGTCCTTGATTTTGTTGAGATTGCTTCAAGTTACTCTCCATTTAATTTGATGCTGGCTATTGGTTTATTGTATATTGCTTTCACCATGTTTAGGTATGGATCTTGAATTAATGATCTTTCCAAGACTTTTACCATGAAGAGGTGTTGAATTTTGTCAAAAGCTTTCTCAGCATCTAATGAGATGATCATGTAGTTTTTTTTTCTTTGAGTTTGTTTATATAGTAAATTACGTTGATGAATTTCCATATACTGAGCCATTACTGCATTCCTGGGACAAAGCCTACTTGATCATGATGGATAATTGTTTTGATGTGTTCTTAGTTTCAGTTTGTGAGAATTTTATTGAGTATTTTTCATAGATACTCTAAGGGAAGTTGGTCTGAAGTTCTTTTTCTTTGTTGGGTCTTTGTGTGTTTAGCTATAAGTATAAATGTGACTTCATAGAACAAATTGGGTAGTGTTCCTTCTCTTTCTATTTTGTGGAATAGTTTGAAGAATATTGTCTTAGTTCTTCTTTGAAAGTATGTGGGGCAATGGTCTGTTCAGGCAACCTGGGCCCAGTTGAGCATAGGTCTGGAACTCCAGAACCCCAGTGGGAGATAATTTCTGCCTGCAAGGTACGGAAGGAGTTGCACCATGACTCCTGGGTCTCTGGCTCCTGTTTCAGTCACAGCCTCTCACAGAACCCCACAGGAGATGTGTCCTCTGTCATGTAGACAATCTCCCAGCATTCTAGCTGGATCCTACCACTAGTCATCTGACCATAGCCAGGCATGCCCTGCTCCACAGACAGATAACCCTGCCTCACTCAATATAAAGGGCAGTTTGCCCCCTTCTCTCTCTCTTGCTCTTTGTCTTCTCTTGCCTTCTTACTCTCTTGCTCTCCTCTCTTGCTTTCTTGCTCTCTTCTTTTCTTCCTCTCTTGCTCTCTTCTTTTCTTGCCCTCTCTCTTCCTCTCTTCTCCTTATTCTCTCTCTCTCTCTCTCTCTCTCTCTCTCTCTCTCTCTCTCTCTCTCTCTCTCTCTCTCTCCATGGTCATAACTGGCCTATTTTATTTCTTATAATGAAATATCTCATGACTATGCATTTCTTCCTTTTAACTAAGGCATTGCACAGCCCTAGGCGTTGGCAGCAGAGAGACCCAGGCACAGGCAGCAGAGAGACCTGGTCCAACAAAGGTCTGATAGAATTCTGCATTAAGACCATCTGGTCCTGGGCTTTTTTAGTTGGGAGACTTTTAATGATTGCTTCTATTTCTTTAGGGGTTATGGGACTGTTTAGATGGCTTATCTGATCCTGAATTAACTTTGGTACTTGATATCTGTCTAGAAATTAGTTCATTTCATCCAGATTTTCCAGTTTTGTTGAGTATAGGCTTTGTAGTAGGATCTGATGATTTTTTGAATTTCCTCTGTTTCTATTGTTATGTTTCCCTTTTCTTTTTGTAGATGTTTATTAAATTCTATATTATTAAATGTAGATTTGTGTGCTTATGAAATAAATTTTTGTCAAAACTTAACTTTTAAATATGTATCACTATCATCTTCATCAATCCTATGGAGTAAAAATGTTATGTCTATAAAACACTAATTTTCTTAGTAATTAAGCCAACAGGTTCTTTAATATATCACATCTATAATTGTTGAATTCTTGAATAAAGTTAATCATATGCTGGCCTATTTTCCAATGTCTACATTTGTCATGGAGTCAGCAGGTTCTATGTGCCATTTTCTAAGAGATATTTACTAAGAAGTATATAGTTTACTTAACAAAATGCCATGTGTTCCTTACTAAAGTAAGTTGGATTTAACCATGGTTTGTCTATTAATTTGCTTTTCTTTTTATGGGTGTAAAGAGAACACTGACTGTTTGGGAAAGTCAGTAAGCAAAGAGACAATACATTTTTCTTTTTGAAGAATCATGTAGCCCATGCTTTTAAACCCATAACTCATGAGGCAGGAACAACAAGATCAGAAGTTTGAGAATTGTCTCATTGTGTTGGAAAAAAAAGACAGAAAAATAAAAGAAAAAGGATGAAAAGTACAAACCTTTGGGCAGAATCTTGAAATAAACACTTGTTGGTTCTTTCCCTATTGATCCTGTCTTTACTGAATACACATGAATCTTTTTTCTATTATAATGGTTACATAGATAATGTTCTTGTACTCTTTGCAGCAGAAGTAAAAATACATTTAACTATAGCACACTACAAGTTAGCAAGTTAATAGACCTTTGAATATGTGTATGCTAACCAGAAGGGGATTCAATTTGTAAGCAACTAACTATAACGATTAATGTAAAAGGCAATGTTTTGTACTTAAAGAAAGAACTAGTTTTGGTATAAGCCCAACCATTAATTTTCATACTAATTACTCTGTAAAATTAATTTTAGGACTTCTTTGGTATCCTTTGTCATTACACTATTGTTGTGATGAAATACTATGACTAAGAGGAAGTTGAGAAGGAAAGGGTTTATTTGGCTTGAACTTCTACACCATGGAACATCATTAAAGAAAGTTGGGATAGGAGTTCAACCAGGGCAGAAACCAGGAGACAGGAGCTGATACAGAGGCCATGGAGGAGAGGTGCTTACTAGTTTACTTCTCCAACCTTGTTCAGTCTGCTTGTTTTCTAGTAGAGCCGAGGACTACCAGCCTAGGGATAGCCCCATCCACAATAGACTTTGCCCTCCACATTCACCAACTAATTAAAAAATGTCTTATATTTGGAACATATAAAGATATTTTCTCAATTGAGGATCCATCGTTTTTGTTATTTTGTACCACTGGAAATAAAAGCTAAATGATTAATGGTTACCTATCCTTCTATAGAAAAAAAAAACAGATTAAAAATACCTCTTTATATGAAGATCATCTCATCTTGTACCATACCTACCAGGTATGTGATTATGCTATGTTAATGGTCTGTATAAAGAGCTTATCACCTTTGATATAATGTGTGGATAGGTAAGAGGATAGGTTTCTGTTCTCTTCATTTTCTGTTTTCCATTATTTTCCATTTATTATTATTATTATTATTAGTAGTAGTAGTAGTAGTAGTAGTAGTAGTATTTAATCTTATTTTACAGTCCAGTAATTATCCATCTCCAGGTCTGCCATCTGACAGTTACTCATCCCATTCTTTTTCTCCCATCTTCAAAATGATATCCTCACTCACCACCCCACCAGATTTCCCCACTCCCTGGGGCCTCAAGTCTCTCAAGTGTTAGTTGCATTTTCTCCCACTGAGGCTAGACCAGGCAGTCCTCTGCTGTTTATGTGTCAGAGGTATTGGACCTTGTATGCTGCCTGGTTGGTGGCTCAGTGTCTAGGAGACCCTGGGGGTTTGGATTAGTTGAGACTGCTGGTTTTCCTATGGAGTTGTCTTTCTCTTCTGCTTCTTCCACTTTTCTCCTAATTCAACTATAGGGGTTCCCTGACTTCAGTTGAATGTTTGGTGTAAGTATCTGTGTCTGTCTCAGTCAGCTGCTTGTTAGGCCTCTCAGCGGGCAGCCATTCTAGGTCCTTGTCTATAAGCACACCATAGTATCAGTAATAGTGTGAGTCTTTGGAGCCTCCCTTTGAGCTCGATTTCAATTTAGGCCTGTCACTGAACCGCCTTTACCTTAATTTCTTCTTCATTTTTGTTCCTGCAGGAACAATTCTTGGTCAGAGTTGTTGGCTGTGGGATGTCTACCCCATCCCTCCACTTGATGCCCTGTCTCTCCACTAGAGGTGGACTCTACAATTCCCTCTCCCCACTGTATGGCATTTCTTTTAAGGTCCATCCCTTTGACTCAGGAGCATCTTTCACATACTAGGTACATTCTAGAGGGTCACCCCACCTCTCCTACCTCCAGAGGTTGCCTGTTTCCATTCTCTCTGCTAGCCCTCAGGCCTTTACTCCTGTTTTCCCCAATACTTGATCATGTTTCTCTTTTCTCCTCCCCCTCTCCTCTCCCACATAGGTCTCTCCTTCCCTGTGACCCCCACCCCCAACCTGTGTTGCTTTCTTCTCCCTCCCAAGTGGAATTAAGGCATCCTCACTTGGGTCCTTTGGTTTGTTAAACTTCTTGAGTTCTAGGGATTGTATCCTGGGTATTCTGTACTTTTGGGCTAATATACACTTATCCCATGCATGTCCTTTTGGGTCTGAGTTACCTCACTCAGGATGATATTTTTTATTTCCATCCATTTGCCTTCAAAACTGTGCTTCATTTTCAAGGAGTAGAACTGTACTATTAAGAATTCCTGTAGATGAATGAAAGCTAGAACATGGAAGATCAGTGTGTACCCATTCCCCTCACCTATAAATTATTATTTAAGTATTACATACTTGCCTTGTTTAGTAGTATGTACACGATAATTCAGGAGATGAAATTAATAACTTTAATTGAGAAGTATAATTGTTGGAAAATAATGTTCTATGCTGCTAAGTAGAAATATTAGACATAATCTCTTTCAAGTGAGATGAAATTTCAAGTGGCCACTTTGACAGATTACTTATTTCTTGTTATAAATTTTATTAAACAGGAAAAGTATTCTTTAAGTATCAGAGTTTTGTATAAGGGACTTCAAAGAATGTGTTATGAATGACAATTTCCATATTATAATTAAACAGTAAGAAAGGGGTAATGATCTAATGCTTTGATGACAGACAAAGTCAGTCATTGATTACTAGAAAACTGTTTTTAAGCTACGTGGTCTTAATCCACTTCTTAATTTTTCTAGTTACAGTAAATATGCCTTTATGTGCCTAGGAAATTAAATTTTAAGACCAGTAATTGTAAAAATATGTAGTATTTGTCTCATATTGTCAATGATTTTGTAAATTGATTTTGTTAGTGCTAATCAATTATTTTCTTTACACTAAGGCTGAAGAAATAAAATTAATCTTTCTCTACTTTGAAATGAAATACAAATGAAAGACAAAGGGGATGCATGAAAGATAAACATGCATCATTTTGTTCTCTGTTAAACTTCTCTAATCTCTCTCTCTCTCTGTCTCTCTGTCTCTCTGTTTCTCTGTCTCTGTCTCCCTCTCTCTCTCTCTCTTTCTCTCTCTCACACACACACACATACACACACACAAACACACACACACACATACACACACACACACACAGAGTCATGAATATAGAAAACAATGAGTTAAAATAGAATCTAGAGTTGGGGGGAACAACTGAGGAACCTGAAGAAGATAGGGGGACTCCACAAGAAGACCAACAGAGTCAACTAACCTTGACCACTGGGGGCTCTCAGAGAAAGAACCACGAACCAACCATTGAACATAGCCTGAACCTAGCCCCGTGCACATATGTAGTAGACACGAAACTTGGTCTTCATATAGGTTCCCCAACAACTGGACTGGAAGCTGTCTCTGAACCTATCGCCTGCTTATGGATGCCATTCCTGTAACTTTGCTGCCTTGTCTGTCCTCAGTGGGAGAGGTTGTGCCTATTCCTGCAGTGGCATGATGTGCTGCTAGGTTGGGATAAAGACAAGAGGGACCTCTGTTCCTCAGAGGAGAAGGAGAGGTGGGAAGGGGAGGGGGGGCTGTATGAGGGGGGAATTGGGAAGAAGGAGGCCTGATATTGGGATATAAAGTGAATGAATACATTAATTATTAAAAATAGTATCTACATATCATATATATTATTATTGTTGTTTTTAAAATTGTAGCCTTACAAATCTTCTACAATGAATTTTCTATATTGACTTACCTGTAACATCAATTATTTTTGTCATGAGTTGATAAACTCATTAGTAGGTTAGATGTTTTCTTGCTTGTGGATCAATGGAAGAATGAAATATACCTGTTTTAAAAATGAAATTGAAATTTTCATCTCCTCATGATTATTGACTGCAATAGGCCATGATCATCCAGAGAATACCCATTCACTTATTCACCCATTAATTTGTTGATTTATTCATCCATCCATTCATTCAACACACTATTTTGGGCATCATTCTATGAGTTCTGGAGTCTCATAAATTTATAGAATGCAAATAAATTGATATCTTCTCTTTCTAAATATTTCTAGATAATGTGATGTATAAGAAGGTTTAGTGTACCAATATGTCATTGTAATTTTATGGGAGAGTTGATGAAATGCACCTAGCCAACCTTAGGAAAGAATAGAGAAGACTTTCTGAGAAGCATTTTACTGAACCAAATGCCTGGTAATAAGTAGCTTTCATCCAAGTAAAATGAGGATGGTTTACATTGATTATATTCTAGTATAATGGAACTCTTATCAAAGGTAATGGGGAGAGAAAAGACTGAGTGTTGTTGCTCTGTAGTACTGTGTACTTTAATGAAACAATGTGGAAAGAAGATGGGGTAGAGAAGGCAACAACGTCAAAATGGGTTTGACTGGTACAGCTAAAGAACATAGATGCAACTGACTAACTGTGAGGGACAAGTCTTTCTGTTTTTCTTTCTCTCTCTGTCTTTCTTTCTTTCTTTCTTTCTTTCTTTCTTTCTTTCCTTCTTCCTTTTTGTTTTTGTTTTCTGCTTCAGAAAGAATTTGTTATATAATTCTTTTCTGTATGAGAGCATTTAATTCTCTGTCATGATTGACATTTCTTTACTTCCGTGACTAGAAACAAGGAAGATATAATGCCTACAGCCTACCAGGAGTGTATTTTCTAGTCAGAGTTTTAAAAATAAAGTTACTTTTCACCTTTTCTGAAATAAATATATGATGATTAGTGGTGAGAAGCACCAGAAGGCAATGTCTCTTTGCTGTCAACCAAGTGACCTTCCTCTTAACAATTTCATGTACTATTATATGATGCATACAGTCATATACTAATGGATATACCCCTCAAATCAGAGGCAGTCTTAAGTGGTAGAGTCTAGACCATCAATTATAGTTTTAGATAATTAGTATCATGTGTTGTAGAAATAGATTTTTGTAGAATCCGAAGGCAAACTTCCTTTTGCTATTTCTTCACCGTAAAAAGTCAGAAAACTGTAGTTAACTTTAAAATAATTTGATTGTGAAAGTCCTTAGGGCAAGAGGAAAATACCAATAGTAATTAGCATCTTAATTACCTAGGATGTCCCTACAATAAATTCAGGATATGGAATTGCCAGAAGTACATAAAATAAAATGGGTTCTGGCTCCAAGTTACCTGTCTTCCCCAGAGTTTTCTGCTCTGAGTTAGAAGGACTACTGCCTTCCGAATAGGTTCACCTTCAGGAAACTGGTAAGTGATGTTATTGCTTACTTCATTTATTTTTAGAAGGATTATATATGATGAAAAGCAATATTTGTCTTGAAAACAAATAGCTTTTTCCCATGAGCTTGTAACTTTGACACATTAAGACAGCTTATGGGGCATACTTGATTCTCATGCCTGTAGACACAGAGAAAAGGTACATAAAATAATTTAATTTTGTGGCATGCAAATTTTGTTGGAATGCAAAAATACGAGTGCACAGAGGGCATTCCTCCTTTTTATCAGCTTTTGAAAAAATTTCTGAAATTTCTAATTTAAGGAAGCTTTTCTTCCTATTTGTATCAGGAGTAATTTCAAGACTAACCCATTGTAAGCACAAGCATCCAATCAATTTTCTTAGGACAATGCGAGTATAGCAGATGCTGCCTGTCCTGCCTGTAGCTCCTCAGATCTTTGTGCCAGCTCTGTGTCACCTCCCAGTGTGACTTTTGTTCAAATCTCTAGCTCTTGTGTTGGAGAGTGGGAAAACAGCTCTCAAATGCCTGTGACCCACTTTAGCTGAATACAGAGAGCTGGAAGTGACTCAGAATCTGTATTATTTGAATTGTTCTCAACCCGTGGCTTATTAAAAACCTTTTCAAGAATCATATGGAGACCTACTATTGTAGAAGTTTCCTAAACTTCTGAAGCAGACTCATGTCATATTTTGATGAAGCAAGACTTGTAAGAAGACACGTATTTAGAGAAAGTGTAAGTAGGAACCAATAGATAGTGACAGGGTGTTTGCATAGCTAGTTGTGCGATGCTTTCTTGACCTCATGAATTCACTGATCTTCACTTTGGTTAGAGAGGCATAGCAGAGAACTTCTGGATTTATGGCTAGTTCTGGTCTCTTCTGCTGACTCATGCTGATTCAGGCAGAGGCCTGGCTGTTTCTCCTGAATTGTGCCACCACTGCTGATTTGTGTTTAGTGACACTTTTTGAAATAGACTGTTGGTATCCTGACAATGGACACTTTGATTAGCCCAAAGAACTACTTCTAAACAAGTTCATATCCCTTTGTTCGATTTACCATTTTTCTCCTCTGCCTTTGGACAGTGGATTGGAAAATAGGGGAAAGCATTTAAGAACCCTTATGAAAGTAGGTCTTAAAAAATCTAACCCTACATAAACTATTTATATATATAAAAGGAATTTAAATGGAATCACTATGTAGTGGAAAAGAAAATTCACCAAACAGAATCTATGCTACCAAGTATAACTCCCAGGAACAAGAATGTTTAATCATTAACCAAATGGGTTCCATAAGCTCTCCCCAAAACATGACAGCATATTACTAAAACTAGGTGTTACTCTCTACAGATCTGATGGTAGGACAGTACTGAGAAGATAAAACTTACTATGTAACTTAGTGTAGACAGGTCAGCTGGTGCTCAATTAGAAGCTTCACTCCTATCCAGCATTCATAGTGCTCAAAGATATTCTGCATGATACCAGAAAGAGAAAAGTAATTATCATTATCATTCAGCTATAAACCATTCAACCTACAACTTCAATCTGCCTACAAGATATATTGGTACCATTATGATACAAGTATTATGGAAATAATCAACCACTATTTGATTGGATTTAAGGCCCACTTTATGAGATGTTACCAATAGTTGACATTGCTAATGTGGGTAGAGATACTTGAGAATAGATTGGTCATTGGCCTTGGGGAAAAGATAATAATAGTATTCTGATAAAGGAATATGGCAATAAAAATGACTCATAATGACTCCAAAATAACATGGTGCTATCCCATATTGATCAGTACCCTACACACCATTCATCAGATGAGCTTAGTCTTGCAGTAGATGGACACTAGCACAGAGACTCACAATTCAAGAATGGGTAGAAAATGTGGAACTTTGGAGAACTCATAAATGGAATATCTTTTCTGCTTCTCATCTTGTTTAATGTATCTAGTGGGGAAGATTAGAAAGAAAGACTGCAAGAGTCCAAAGTGAATGATACAAGGAAATTGCCTTCTGCACACAGTGAATGATGCACATGTGAACATAGGAGACTTGATAGCATGTGCTAGTACTTTAGAGGTTCAAACCAGAAAAACTACCAGCATTGAGAGCAGATGGTACATACAAATCCAAACTAAGGAACATTTTAAAACTAATTCCTTCTGGTAAAGGACAAGTAAATTTATCCAATGGAATGTCACTGGGTTCCTAGAAATAGTTGGCCAACAGAAAATGGCTTCCATAGTTCATTTGGTTTTCTTTTGTTTATTTTTTGTTTGTTTTATATTCATATTTTTCTGTTATTTTGTTTGTTTGTGTTTGTTCTTGATTTTGTTTGTTTGTTTGTAGAGATCAATGCATGGAGTTAAGTGAATGAGAAAATATGGAGGATCTAGTATCAATTGGGGGAAAAGAAAAATAATCAAAATATATTATAGGGAAACAATTAAAAATCAGGATAACATAAAACAAGCAAATACTCTTGCCTTCCCTTCACCTCAACATCTTAGGGGTGGCCTCCTGAGGAAAAATTCCTTTGACTAAGGTAGCCAAATCTAGAAAGCAAAATTATAGGACATCCAGAGATTTTTTTTAATGAGCATGCTTTATGTAAAGTTTCAAACATGTTTGTACCACATAGATACAGTCCTTAGCTACTAATCATATGTATATATTGTATATATACATGTATCTAGTAGTTTTCTATTTCATAATACCCATGTTCTTTTAGATTTGCCTAGGCAGAACAATCTTACTTGGCTTCTTTCTTTTTTATAGTTATTCTATTCTTCTCTCAGATTTTTTCAGGAAATACATCTTCACAAATCACTTTAATACAAATAAGGGTCAGTTTCTGAGGAATCTATTCTGAGATAACTAAGGATATCTCTCATCTTATCATAAATATTAACAAATTTCTCCTCAAATAACTTTGTTTGATTAACAAAATTTTACATTCATTAAAGCTGTTTCAAGAACCTGACATATAGAATATATTATATTACATTCACAGTAAAGTTACAGATGATCAATATTGCCTGAGAAGGAGAGGAGGAAAACTGGAAACAGGATGATAGAGAAGAGATTTAGCAAGAACTGAGTCTGTTCTTCCTCTTGGAATCCCTAAAAGAAGTAGGGATGATAAGTCAGATCCCAATAACACATGAAGGTATTGTAGGTCATTGACTGGTTACTGCGAATGAAAGGTTACTGTGACTGGTTACAGTGAATGTTACTTGATGCTATAACCAAGAGTTCCTCATTTTGTTAAAACCTCTTGACCAAATATGTTGCACAAATAATAGCTGAAGAGCCAGGCTATTACTGCTAAACAGCTTTGGAAAAATCTCCTGCTAGTGACGTGCATTCAGAACTGAAGGTATACTTCTACATATAGTCTTGAGCTGAATATGGGTCATCTTAACAATGATCAATCTTAAGTGTATTAACTACAGGAAATAGAAATAAAAAATATTTAGTACCATTTAAATGATAGAAGTAACATGCTTTTATTGCTTTTCAAGTTTATAGCCGTAGTTATATCTTTTAAATAAAATGTCATGAGAGAGTCAATAATTATTTGTGCCCTCCTCAGATTAAACACAATAAATATTCAAAAAGGCCAGTAAACAAGCTTTGGATTTACTTAAAATTATGGAATTTAATTTGTTTTGTGAAACTAAATTCTAGGTAGAATATGATAGGTTTTGGTCTAGTGATCTTTGAAAACAGTTCCAATATTTCAGGCACATAATTGATTTATATAGATTTAGGTTTTAAAAATAGATATAAATCAAATTTAAAATACCATGATGTCTGGCATTATTATATTAAAGAATTCATAAATGTTCATCAGGGTAGACCTATGAAAAATGGAGAATGGAGAATGGAAATGGAGAATGAATGTGATAAAAATAAAACATTTATCTAAGGTATTTTTAAACAAACATATTTTAAAAATCACTATGAAACTGAAGTCAAATGAGATTAATATTTTTAATAGGATATAAATTTAATTGGATTATATAAAACATATAAGACCAAAGAATATATATCCAATTGATTTAAAGCAAAAGGGTATGAGAGGGTTTGTACAGCAAAATGGAAAGAAGGAAATCATGTAATTGTACTATAATCTCAAACAATAAAATAATTAATATTTTTCAAATAAAGAAGTAGTGTTAAGCAGTTTATTAGCTGAACTGGCACCATGTGACTTTAAGTTTTAAATGTGTTTAATTGTCTATACTCAATGCTTTCTCAGTAAATGAATAAAATGTAAAGATTAGAAGGTTTGATGGACAGTCTTTATTGTAATGTCAGGCATATCATAGATAAAGCTAATGGAAAACATCATTCTGAGCCATTGCAAATGAGCTCTATCAACATAATGAACTTCTGATGTCAGCTGGGAAACTGTCTTGAATGTCAGGGGATACACTCTTCATTTGCAGTGTTTGATTGTTCAAATAAATATTTAATGAAAATATTATTAGACTACTCAGCTGAGTGGAATAAACGCATGGTACAA
Organism: Montemys delectorum; assembly: GCA_019843815.1. NCBI lineage: Eukaryota > Metazoa > Chordata > Mammalia > Rodentia > Muridae > Montemys > Montemys delectorum. The sequence continues at coordinate 14,307 of JADRCD010120046.1, forward strand.
GTAGTTAAAGAAGCTGACTTAGTATTCATTAAATGAAGTGGCATAATAATTTATTTTGCATATTATATGAGCCTTCTGAGAGGTTTTGTACTTTTGCACTTCCTAAGACTATTTAAAAGGTGTCATTTACTGTCATAAGTATGAGATTTTAAGGTGCTTTTATAGTTCATGAGAATATAGAATACATTTTATAGGGAGAGAGAAAACCATCATCCACAATTTTCTTGGTAAAAATGAAGTACCTCTTAGTCTGAAGGGTAGCTTTCTTTTAATACAGCTTTACTGAGTTGTGCCATAAATGTTAACTTTATGCTACATAAAATCACACAGGGAATTTCTTAAGAGTAGAGCTTAAATAATTAAAGGGACAAGGAAAGAAACTCTTGAAAATTTCCCACAAGCTTTGAATTTTCAGAGAAATGTGGATTGTCCAGTTTGTGTCAGGTATGTGTTTAAGTGCTATTTTAACAGTCAATCTGGAAAAACATTTAGAAATAAGTTTTAGAGAAGAATTGTATACTTCTATATGTCGTGTATATGTGTAGTTGTGATAAAATTAGAATCATGAGCATTATGATGTGAATAAATTACAATGTGGTTATCTGAGTGTGAAATGTCCCCCAAAGCTCATGCATCAAATGCTTGCCAAGCTGGTGGAGGTGTTTGGTGAGGTTATCGAACATTTTGAAGATGTAGCCTTATAGGAGGAAGTATGACACCGGGGGCAGACTTTGTGGTTTTATAGTCCTAGTCCGATGTAACTTCCTACTCTGTTTTCTGTGTGTAGATGAAGATGTAGTCAGCCAGTTTTCTGTCCCTGTTGCCATACTGTTCCTGCCCATTGCCATGCCTTCCCCAGCAGAATGTGTTCTGTCCCTCTAGCTCCATAAGCCAAAATAAATCCTATCTTCTTTCAGAAAAAAAATAAATAAATAAAAAATAAAAAGGAAAATTTTTAAAATGTACCTTGGGGATTTGGGAAGAAAAATAATATCCACTTTTATAGAAAATTGATAAGATAAGGCATTATTAGAGAGTAGAAAACATGTATGTGTGTGTGTGCATGTTTGCACAATCACATTTGTTGTGTTTTTTTTCAAGTTGAACCCAAATTCCAAAACAAGGAAATCTATCTCATTTTCTTAGGATGAGACATTACAAACATTTCCAAATCTTGTTTTTATTTTCAGTAATTGTTGGTAAACTAAGACCGGGAATGCACTCACTGAATGATACTTAGGCTTGTTAAATAATAAAAAAGATTAAGAATGTTGAATAACTTTATTCTTTCTATCTCTCAGACTTGAGCAGCTTGTGATGTAAATGAGCCATTTAACCAGAAGGGTATGAATGGAAATGGAAGGGAGAGATAAAAGTCTATTGTGTTTATCTGAAAAAAAATATATTTAAAGGGAGTACATATAATGGGTGACTGACACAAACACATCAGGTGGAGGAATATGAGAATTTCATTGGAAGATCTTCTTCCCATAGAGTTCACTGTATAAATCAACTTGGAAAGCATAATTTAGAAAATTTCTTGCAAGATGCAAGTTTAGGATTAATTTTGAGATATTTGAAATCATTGAAAAACTACTTGTTAAGGGGAGAAAATATTGTAGATGACCCTTTAAGGGCATTCTATTTTTTTTTCTTTTTTTGCTATGATTTATTTTCATGATTTTACTCTTAATTTATTGAAGTTATCAATTTACTCTGAAAATATATACCCATTCCTTTATAGCTTATTGTGTGTGTATGTGCACTCTGTGTGGAGATCAGAGAACTAATTGTGGTAGATTGTTCTGTGTTCTGCAAAATAAGCTTATGTTATTAGGTTGAGTGGCATCTATATTTACCTACTGAGCCAAATTACAGGCCAAATTTCTCTTAATTATATATCAGTTTAACTTTATTATTATTATTATTATTATTATTATTATTATTATTATT
>JADRCD010120080.1:0-25455 GCA_019843815.1 Montemys delectorum
TTTTTTTTTTTTTTTTTTTTTTTTTTTGGTCTTCACTGCTTTTCACTTGTCTTTCCTGATCTTCCTCTTGTAGAGAAAATGATGCCAAAGTTCCCATGGCATTCCAGCTGATTCTTTCCACTTCCTGCAGACTTTTAATGAGTATTGCTGCCCTGCTTGATCATGACACTGTTCCTGATATGTGTTGGATGTTTGGTACTGAACTAAACTGCTGGTATCATGACAAGAAGAGCGGAATCATCCCAAGGAACTACTCCCAAATAGGATCACAACTCCCCTTTTCTACTAACGTTTATTAAATCTGGTCAGAGGGCTAACAGGGAGATTTGAAGTGTTTAAGAACCCCAAGTAAAGTAGGTTCTGAAAAAAATATCTAAGTCTACAATCGTGTGTGTGTGTGTGTGTGTGTGTGTGAATCACAAAGGCACACCCATGAGCTTAAAGCCTATAATATAAAAATATAAGATATGCTGGTAACAATATAGAGAAAGAATAATTATAAACTGCTGATCAGAATCTCAAGTACTACAGATAATATATATTTTTAGCAGTATGTCTTGCAGAAAATTAAAACTCTTTATCAAACCTCCTTAATTTCTATGTATGAATCCTAGGGAAAATAAAATCAGCATACCAAACAGTCCTTTATTCTTATGGTAGCTTCAGCCAAGGGTTGGAATCAACCAGGTTTTGCTGTAACGGATGTGAAGACATTGAAAATGTGCTATATATTCACTGTGGAATTCTATTGAAAAATCAAAAGAGAATCTGATGCTGTCATTTGCTTTGACATGGTAGAACATAAACTACTCGGTGAGATAGGCTAAGTAAAAGAAGGCAAAAGCCTGATGTGACTGTTCTTCTTATGAACTAAAATGTTAATTTCAATCAAATAGAAAGCAGAATGGTTACGACTTGAGTCTATTAAATAAAACAAGGAGGGATGAACAAAGGGCATAATGAATGAGGAATTTCATGAGGTAGGAGGATAACTTCTCGTATTTTATTGTACAGAGAGATGACACAGTCTACAACCTATTGTATAGTGTTTAAAGAGCTAAAGTTGGAGGTTGAAGTTTATACTATAATGAAAAAACAATTTAATGAAATCATAAAAGAAATAATATGTTACCCTAATTTGGTCACTATATGTTATTCCAATCTATCAAACTGCAAAATTTTCTGTAAATATTTTTTCATTATAATGCAACAATAAAAGTAATTTTGAAATGTGTTTACTCCTACTAGAAGTAAAATTTTAGCCATATAAAAAGATGGTTGCTAATAGAATGACCTCTTAGCACAGTAAGAGAAATGTTATGTAAACTAAGTGTTACATAAACTAAACTTTTAAAATGGTATCTCATCTCAGAATTTTTTTTTATCTTTAAGAAAATAAGTAAATGTCACTGAAGAAATGGCTCAGCAATTAAGAATACTTGGTGCTCTTCCAGATAATCACAGGTTGGTTTCCAGAATCACCTGGTAACTCACAGCTGCCTGTATCTCCAACTTTAAATTTATAAATAAATAAATAAATAAATAAATAAATAAATATGTCTACAATGAAGACTTTTATTAGCATCATAAAAAATAAATAACAAAAAAAGAAAAGTCAGGCCAAGTCATAGAATCATGATTTTCTTCATAGTAAGACTCTTCTGACTGAATATTAAATCTATAATTCTAAATATTTGATTTTCACCTGAACATCCTTTATAAAATTTAGGTATAATATCAATATATTTAGATTATTTGTGCTATTAAGATCTTTAAAATAATGAATATAGTCAATTTCTATAAATTATATAGCTTCCATTACTAATCAGTATGATATTCTCTTTCAGCACCCAGAGACTGCAAATTGATTGTCCAATTGTTCTCCATTATATTAAAACCATAGAAAAAGAAAGTATTAAATTACCTTTATGTAGCAAAGTCACAGCAGGTAAGCACCACAGAAAACAGTGTGTATTTTAAACTTCTGGCCTATGTAAATCCACACTGATGGTAAGAATCTGGGTGTTAGTGAAGTTGATTAACACTGTATTACGATTTTGATATATGCAAGTATGGCTTATGATCCATTAATAAACTATTTATAGCTAAAGCCTTTTCTCACTAAGTACTGACTTTAGATCTGAGTGAGAATATGTTGTAATATATACTTGCCTCCATGTTAAAATGTGAGCAAATATGCTCCATAATTATTCTCCTGGAAATGTTGAAAATATTTAAGTTACATAATATTGCTTTGTGAAACTGTATGAAGTTCATTTGTCCAGAGTATAGCATAAATGTGTATCATGAGCATTTTCAGGAAAATGGCACATTCAATTCTATTAATGTATTATTTCTCAGGAAACTCAGAACAGGCCATCAGCTGATTCTAACTTGATTCCAAGCTCCATATTCAAAATTTGCTCCTCTTATTTCTTGTTATGTTTTGTTGTGCTCATGCTAACAGAACATTTTTTCATTCCTAGGGAATAAGATGTGTGTTCCTGGCAGCTTTCTAAACTCCAACAAGCCCCATTAGAAAACTAATAATCAGTGAGGTGTGTACAATCTCTAAAGAATCTTGATAATTCATGTATCCTTAAATCTTGCCTGATTTTAGAGGAGATTTACAAATGAAGCCAGCTGTCTTCTCTTTGGGAACTCTAGACAGTAGAGATCAAAACAATGTGTCAGAGTGAAGGGAGATATTTTATGCCACTTAATTGATGACTATTCCATAAATTTTCTTTCAGTTTCTGATTCCCTGTTCGCCAAGGAAGAAAAAAAGCCCAAAGGCTACTATTTACTATCCTCCAAATTAAATACTACATGCTACAGCTAGTGTCAGTGAATGTGGTTGACAGACTGAATAGACAGTAATTACTGAAAAAAGTAATGTAAAGCAAAAATTAAGGGACTTTTTCTGCCATGAAAGACAGTGTTATATATTTAACACATCCTGTCTCCTGATAGAAGCAATGTGATATGGCCCCTAAGATATTTCATGTCTGAATTTCAAGAAGGACAATGAGGCAAATTGTCCTCTAGGGAAAGAAATTATTAGAAAATGGTTAATAACATTAACAAGGAGATGGCAGGTGCCCTGAAGAAAGCTAAGGCCAAAGTGTCAAGGTAGGGTTCCTTTCTATGTGTTGGAGTGAAGGGAGATATTTTATGCCACTTAATTGATGACTATTCCATAATTTTCCTTTCAGGTTCTGATTCCCTGTTCGCCAAGGAAGAAAAAGAGCCCAATGTTTTGAAAAAAGAATGTGTGGCCTTGTGAGTAGGAGAGAGCATCAGGACATGAAGCCCATTTTGAGAATGAGCATCAATCATATTCCTGAGGGTACTGAGGTTTTCTCTTTGGGGATTTGAGTCTCATTAGTAAAAGATTATAAAAGAGATTCTACATGAAGCTGTAGGTCAAGTTTGCTAGAGTTTAAGAGAAAAACAATAGGGCAAGGAAGTTGGAAATCATGGAAATTCTCAGAAGCAGAAAAGAGAACAGACAAAGTCATGTCATTTGTAAGCAACCTTCATTTGGAAGCAATGAAGTGCTGAGGTAGCTTCAAAGAAAGACACCAAGAAAGTCCAGTGTGCCTGTGAAAACGTTCCCAAGTTTTGACCAGTCTATCAAAGAAAAAAGTAAAAAACAGTCTGTGAGAGAGCAGGCTCCAAAGTGGTTCATGATAGACATCCACACCTTGGTCTTCCTTCCTCCTAAGCTTCATATGGTCTGTGGGTTATATGGTAGGCATTGTGAGCTTTGGGCTAATATCCACTTCTCAGTGAGTACATGCCACGTGTGCTCTTTTATGAGTTACCTCACTCAGGATGATATTTTCGAGTTCCATTCATTTGCATGTGTATTTCATGAAGAGGTCATTGTTTTCAATAGCGGAATAGTACTCCATTGCGTAAATGTACCACATTTTCTGTATCCTTTCTTCTGTTTAGGGACATATAGGCTGTTTCTAGCTTCTGACTATTATAAATAAGTCTGCTATGAACATAGGGGAGCATGTTTCCTTGTTATGTGTTGAAGCATCATTTGAATATATGCCCAGCTGGGTCTTCAGGTAGAATTATTTCCAGATATGTATGTAGCAGAGAATGGCCTTGTCTGACATCAATGAGAGGGGAGGCCTTTGGTCCTATGGAGGTTTGATGCTCCACTATATGGGGATGCTGGAGTAGTGGGGTGGAAGAGGTTGAGTGGGTGGAGAGACACCCTCATAGAAGAAAAAGGGAGGAAGATGGCAGATGTGGGAAGGGTGAAGTTTTTGGAGAAGTAATCAGGAATTAGGATATCAGTGGCGATATAAATTAATGGAATGATTAATAAAATTAATTAATTGAGTAATTAATTAATAAAACAGAAGGAAAAAGTTTCTTCTTCATGGGCTTCAGCAAAGCCTTTTTCAATGGCCTTTAACACTATTGTGAGATCTCTTTCCCTAAACCTGAGATGGGAAAATCTTATAAGAGATATGCTGATGTTAGAGAATAAATGTGATCGATTTCCACATGAATAGCTAATGATTAAGTTCCAAAAGAGAGTAGTGTCAGGACCACTTTTGGTCACATCCCACAGTGTCATGAATACTCATTTAAAAAGAGAGATAAGAAACCAGAGCCTATTTCTAGCCTCTGTACAGGACCATACCAAGTATAATTCCTGTTTATGGCCATGAGTGAGAATGAGAACTGTTCACTTGTGGGATTTCTTCTTCTCAATCCACCTGCCTATTTCTACATAGTTGATATACTTTTACTAAATGAGCCTTTCTACCCCATATCCCCTCCTACCCTATATTTCTTCTTCAAAATGAAAGGTCCTCTGCTGTCTCCTACCAGTAGGGAATTCAAAACTAAAAGGGAAATTTACGGAGTATTCATCAAGTAAGTGGCAAGGAATCTTTCCCTTTACTCTGTGCAAAGGACCTAGCCTCATAGAGCTTGGAGACCTTTAACTTATGGCCTGTCCACAAAGCACCTCGGAAAAGATAAGAGAAACCAAAGTGTACATGAGTATGACCTAAGAGGAGGCTAGCCTGGGCTCTCCAAGTTTATTGCATGTGTGATTGAGATAAAAAAGACATAAACATATATATTGACATTAAAATTGCAGTACTCCTCAGGAGTGTATTATTTAATCACAATGCATTTACAAAGAATGATACATTTTAAATGCAATATTAATGAATTAATTCTAGAGATAAATAATCATCAGTTCAGTTAAACAGAATTATTGACTTTAGACGTATTCTTATTTTTACAAAGCCCTTTACAAATATCATTGCAGCCAGTACAGAAACAAAAGACAATCTGGACCACATCCTTGCAATGAATGATTTTAGAGTTTCTAAGGACAAGTTGCTGATACACTTCTCAACTTCAACAGCCAAACTGCATAGAAATCTCAAAACTGTCCCCACTAGGGGCAGACCATTCTTGTAGCAAAAAGAAGATCCCACAGAGCGCATGACTTGGAGTCGTTTACTACCTTTTCCTGAGATCTCCACATAGAGCTGGGGGGTTCAAATTATCTAAATTTCAGTGTCACACATTTTAGTCCATGTTTTTAACAATTACAATTTGCTATGTGCCTCCCTTGGGCCTCCCTTAAAGATATTCATCTCTTCCTGATTCTCTAGAATGTACATATCTCTTTATGTATCTATCATTTTATCCACTTATGCATTCATCTATCAGACAATAGATAATTATTGATTATCTGCAATGTGTCATGTTGTATGTTAGACCTTGAGAATTCGAACTGAAATTAAATTCAATCATGGCTCTTGAGTAACTTGTAAAATAATTGCTGCTAATCTCTGAGTCCTTATTGATTTGCTTTCAGAACATGCAGTAAAATGCTTAACAAGTCTTACTGATCTGGTGAGTATTGCCATGGTTAGAAGTCTTAGTGCCATTGATAAAGGTTTGTTTCTTGCTCCTGTTAAGACCAGCAGCTTTGCTCCTGTTTCATGTTTTGTTCTCATTTTAGAATCCAGGCTGAAGGGGAAGATGCAGTTTGAACCATCACGTTTATATGATGGCTGGATAATTTCAAGAAAACTGGCAAAAACACACATGGTTCTGTCAGCTGTGTCTCTGAGCAGCTCAAGCTGCCTCTTCCCCTAGTTTATTGGCCATGAGAAAACACATTGGGAAGCCTGACAATATGGTGAAAGGAGACAATCTGCTGAGTATCTTGAGAACGAGCGGGATGGACGGACACATGAATCCAGAAAGAGTAAGACACATTTGGAGTAGTCATCCCTTCCTCCTGGTCATCTAAATACTTTCTCAGCCGCCTTGGGCCAATTTAGGGGCAATCTTAATTTTCAATAAGGTGTTTCTAATTGGAGAGAGAATTTCAGGTTTTTTGGTTTTTAACTATATAAATTGTAAGCATTTTATCCTTCATGAATTTATTAATCATCTTCTTCAGGCCAGATTCTTATAGTTTGTTGTATAAACTTAAAAATTCAGGAAGGGAAATGGAGTGTTTGTAGAATCTAAAATGTTTCTTAGATTCTATAATATGTGTGTTAGCATACCAGTCTTTTATTTAATAGAAAATGTAGGTATGTGTCATTGAAAAAAGGATGGCAGGTGATAGGACTTCACAGTAATCACTGACATGCAATTTAGCAGTTTGACACTTTCCTGAAAACTAAGACCTATCTCAATAATAATTGAAAGACACATTACCTATGACAAAGCATTTGTCTCATTGTGTTACAAAAGTATTGATAAGTAAAATTCATAACTCTTATGTAAATAAATTATTTACCTTTACATAAATGTCTCTATATAAATAACTTTTTTCCAGTGGAAATTCAAGTTTCTGTCACAGAGAGTCTTATCTTCTATATTCCTAGCCAGTTTAGGCCCGAGCAAGGAAAAATCCTATTAACAGAGTGTTTTAGGTGAAACACAGCTGCAGGGTTGAAATTTCATTATGAATCCATTCTATTTCCATTGCCCCACAGGAACACATATACTTAATTCATCAGAGCCCCCTTATTATCTGTGCAACACCCTGAACATCCCCATCCAACTCAAAGCCTTTAATATGTCCAGTTTCAGCATTTACAAAGTAAATCTATCTTTGAAATAGAGCATCCCTGGCAGCCTGCCCTGTATGCTTCTAAAGCATTACAAAAACCTGAACAGCAGGATGTTTGTCAAAAGAATAACAACAGTCTCTTCACACACCTAAAATAATAAGCCTATGTTCATGCTGATGCAGTAAGGTTGATTCAATTCCCATTCGTAGGGTGACGTATTGATTTAAAGATGAAATATATAACAAGATTCTCATTTGGAAGAAGTCAACTCCACTGCCAGTAATTGTGAAATGTACTATCTCCTGTAGGTAGAACCTAGACACTCAAAAAGAAAAAAATCAAATTTAGCTTAGGAAAAAAATGCATCTAGAGAAAATTTTATGCCCAGTTATCCTATGCACTACCTTTACAGTAATTAGAATCTCCTTTTGAACAATATCATTCAGAGAGTAGGATCATGCTTAGTTACCTCATGAATGAAGAACAGCTAATGTTGATTTTGTTTTACAAGTCCTTTCATGCCGTAACATTATTTATTACAGAATTTTCTCCACTCTGAGTTAGTATCTTGTATTTTCCTTCTGGCATAAAACGTGTATGGTCTTGTTCTTACAATTTTTCATTTTTCCACCTGCTCTGTTCTTTCTCTATTTTACCATAGTTTGTGTGCATGCAGTCCTGTGGATATCTCTTTCTACATGTTCCTAGAATGTTCCTGAAATATGTTGAAGAAGTAGTTTTAAATTTCATTGTTAGTTTCACCTTATCCAAATCTTCTCTTTTTACAGGCTCAAACTTTCAATTATTCAATGTCATAAAAACACCAGACTTTACTCTCACATCCCACCTCTGAATATCCTAGCTCCTCATCTCACCCTGAGACTTTCTAGTGCAATTTGGCAGGTTCAGAAGAAACCTACAGTGTGAGTCCATCACAGATTAGTCTGAGAACATTTCATGAAATATCTTGCATAAAATCAGCCTAATAGCCTAATTGCAAGTATGACCTGTTAGATTGACACGCTCTCTCTCTCTCTCTCTCTCTCTCTCTCTCTCTCTCTCTCTCTCTCTCTTTCTCTCTCTTTCTCTTTCTCTCCATATATATGTGTGTGTGTGTTTGTATGTGCATACATATATATGTATATGTGTGTATATATATATGTATATATATATAGTTTTAATTTTTATTTTTTGAAACAAATGATGGCATGAAAATAGTAGTTGTGAACTATTTTTTGAATGCTAGCATTTGCTGGCAATAAAAGCCTATTCCACGTCATGCTTATTCTCTGATATATATAATATATTTATGTGTATTTCATTAAAAATTAGTGGCAATCTACTTAATCAAAGTAAAATAATCTGTGTTATAAAATAATTTTGTAAAAACATAGTAACAGATTTATTTCATAAAAATAAAACAAGAATTTTTTAATGTTAACAAGAATTCTCATTTATTATTTTTCTGTGAAGTATTGAAATGAATCAGTTGCTTGATTAAGAAAGAAAAAACAGGTTCACATTTAAGATTACAAGTGTATTACCTGCAATAATACAAATTTGTAATTAATTTCATAATTTGTTTTATGATTTCCCATAATTGATCTTTGCTAACAATAAGCAAGTATTTCAAGATTATGATTCATGTAATTCATCTCCAATTTGTAATTGTATATCTAATCCTCTACCAATATATATTACTTACTATTTTTCACAAAATCATTAGAATCATTTTTATGCATACTTCTATGCCATTATACTTTCACATTCATATAGTTCAAATTCTATGTACTGTTCATTAGATTACTTCTTTATTTCATGGATTTATCTGAGACATTGGCCTTGCTAATTATCATGAATAAAAAGGTGAAAACAAGTATTTATATCCTCAAACAATTCACGGTGTTTCAAACTGAAAATTAAGCCAGTGGATGATACCAGTACCATCTGAGAAACTTATAACATTCCATCATAAAAAGGAACTACAAAACACAGCACTTTTATTATTATTAGTGATAATGAAAGTGAAGAATGTAATGAAAAGCATTCTTAAGGGTTTGCCATCTGGAGATTCACAAATTTATTTACATGCTGAGCATATATATGCTAATTAAAAATATCTGAAAATCAAAAATTATTCATAATGAAATAGAATGTTGTGTCTTTTAAAAATGAAACATTGTTAGAAAATGACTCATTTAAGATGTATAAAAACAATATATAAATAACTAAACTAATAAGCAACTATCAAAATAAGTAAAATGACACAACATTTCACAGAGGATAATATAAGTTTGGATGACAAATTAAAACATTTCTCGAATCATTCATTACTATCTATAGAAATGCTATGAGATTTACTTCATATAATCCACTTGTTAGAACTAGAAAGACATATTTCAGAAGCTGTTGAGAAAGATGAGAAAAAATCAATTTCAGTTATTGTTTATAGTTTAAATTTGTATAACTCTTTTGTAGCAATTTTATATTTTCTTTTAAATTTAAGTTACAACTATTATACTACACTCAATTTCTAATTAGATTCCTAAGATAAATTGGGTACATGTTTCCATTGCTGTGAAATGGCAATCATGACTAAGGCAGCTCTTATAATTTATACTTATAAGGGATAATATTTAATTTCGGCTAGCTTACAGGTTCAGAGATTCAGCCCATTACCATCATAGCAAGAAGCTTGGTAGCATCCAGGCAGGAATGACATTGCAGAAAGAGCTGAGAGTTCTGCATCCAAAGGAAGTCAGAAAGTAACTCTCTCCTATGTGGCTAGGAGGAGGCTCTCAAAAGCCCACCTGCACAGTGACATACTCCCTCCAACAAGGGAAACTTATTCTAACGAGGCCACATCTCCTAACTCCCCTGGGCCAAGCATATTCAAACTACCACACATGTCCCCCAAAGGACGAAAGTAACAATTTATGTCAGCTTTAACAGTAAAAGGCAACGATTGAAAGTAACCCAAATGTAAATACAACCCGAATGTTCATGAAGAACAAAAAATCTCTCCCAATTGCTGCACAGAAACCCTCCCAGAACACATTCATGCCTCTAATTTTATCCTCAGATTGTGACTCAGCTTGGTTACAAAATTTACTAATTTCAAAATTTCATTATTTTTAATATTGGTTCTTAGTTGTGAAGCCTTAGCTTTGGCCTACCAAAGTTGCGCTCATTGTTCTAGTTTCTTGTAAAGTCCAGTGTCAGTTCTGGAATAACTATTTCATGGAGAAGCCTTGGGAGTGAGCCAAGATTCACAGTGCTATCTATAGACCCAGCAAAAATTTAACATCAATGTCTGTCATTGACTGAGAGGATAACAAACTTTACCTACATTCTGCCTGTGACTGTGAAATGATGCTGTTTAGCTACTGACAGCACAACTCAAATAAGCTTAAGTCCAAGAAAGGCAGTTATCATGCATAACAACAATATACTATATAAATATAGTACAAAATGATACAAAACAAAATTTGAAGTATGTGTTATAATGAAAAATTAATAACTACTATGAAAAATTAATGACATGAAATATCACATGATAAATGATTTTATTACTATAGATTTAAACAAAGATAAATGATCTACAATTGTAATAGAAAATGTTTACATGAATATAAAATTGGTAGCTTATGTCATAAAATTCTAGTGTGATAAGATTATATATCTTAATTTGAGTCATGTGAGTACACATATTTTCAAACATTAACTAACATTTAAAATATTTGTTCACTGAATATGACTATTCTGTAACATTTCAGACTCCATATCCAGTTTTCATAAAAATAGACACTAGCTGGTTCTCAATAAGATGTACCAGACAAGCTTTACTCTGTCACTCTATCAGCTTTTCGAATACTTAAGGTCGCTATAATAATTTCCCAAGACTTCCCTTTTTTATTGTAATTCCATTTGTCTCTTTAATCTTCATAAAGCATATTGGTAGTGTTTTGAATAATTAACATTAACATATTTTCAAGATTTTCATTTGTCAACAGATGATAATGGCCAACTATCAAACTTCCACGATGGAGAAACAATTATTTAGAATCTTGGAAGAAAAATTTGTTTTCTCATACAAATTAAACTTGTTTAATTTTGTCTAATTCATAGTTTGTATATCAAATATATATATATACATATATATAGAGAGAGTATTGTTCTTCTTGAAATACTTAGTTTTTATTGTTGAAACAATCAACAATATTAGCATAGTAGCTGAGAGTGATTTTGAAGGCAAGAATTTGCTGTCAGTCTAAACCTTGTTCCATGGCACCATTATATTCCTATGAAATGAAGCGCATTGATGCCACCACAACCCCACTGCATGTAGCTATACTTTCATAAATTGATTTTCTGTGAATATCTAACATGCAAAAGCATTTTTGAATGCTTCAAAAGATTCACTGATACTAACACTTTAGGTATTCAAATATAACACATTTTGTTCAAAATAATGCAAGTAAGCATGGACAGATATTATGAAATGTAATTAAACAAGAGTTAAATTAATTGATAAATATAAACTCCAACCAAAAGGAATAGAACATTATAGTTTTATTTTCTTAAATATATAATCTCTACTGTTCACATAAACCCTTATAAAACATAAGTATTCGGGAAACTTTTAAATGTGAAATTCTAGTATCAAAGAAATATATTCCCCAACTACAGTATAAAGTATTGCCTTTATACACATAGAGAAAATCAGTTCTTAATCCTCCTCATCATGGAAACATTCCTTTGAAACAGATAAAAACCATTACAAAGGTCCACAATTACTCAAAACATAAAGATGTGAATCTAAGTCACAGAAGATGCATCTACAAAACAACTCCAGTACTTAAGGACAGAGGATAATTGGAGAAGAGGGGATGAAAAAAATCCTGGATCAGAGAGTCCACTATGAGATTGTGTCTGTCAGAAATGTCAGAAGCCACATCCATCACGGCCTAGATAGGAGTAGAACAACACAACATTATGCATGCTAATATGGACATTGTAAAGCCCACAGGGCCTCAATTTTACAAGATACTACAGGTAACTAAGAAAAGTAAGAATGGGAGAAATACTATTCCCCTGGAAAGAGAATACCATTGGTTACCCAATTCCAATGGTCATTTTTAAAAACATACATACAAGTAACATTCCATAGAGTGTTCTGACTAGTTTTATGTCAACTTGATCTTAGTTAAGAAATCCAAAGGAGGAAACCATGATTAAAGAAACCTTCCATAGTGTGGCCTATTGTAAGGCAAACCTGTAGGGAATTTACTTAATTAGATTTGATGTGGAAGGGCTCAGCACATACTGGATGGGGACACCTGAGGTGGGGGTCTTATTTCTATAGGAAAGCAGACTGAGTAAGCCACAATGAATGAGCAGGGCAGCAAGGCGTACTCCTCCATGACCTTTGCAATAGCTCCTGCCTCCAGGCTCCTGCTTGTCTTTTTAGATGATGCACAATGATATATATATGCAATCAAAATTAACCATTTTCTCCCTGAGCTGCTTTTGGCCATGGTATTTCATTACAGCATATGATGAAACTCAGCCACAGAGCAGTTAAAGATTTTATATCCATTGTTATAAACAGCAATATTCTGGATATAATCAATGTCAGGACAGATTCAGTAGGTAAAACAAAAAGTTTAAGAGAGACCAGAAAACAGGCATTTAACAAACTGCTATAAATGATCAAAAACAAAAACTGAAAATAAAAATAAATGGCATTGAGGATTTAGTAGACACAGGAGTAGATGTAATAATGATTTCATTATAATCTTGGCATCCAGATTAGTCTCATCAGGAAGTAAATATTCAACTACTAAGGATTACAATTTTATCTCAGGTAAAACAAAGTGCAAGATTGGCAGAATGTATAGGGCCAGAAGAACAAACAGAAAAATTAAAGCCCTATGTGGCTAATATAGCCATGAATTTATCAGGATGTGATTTGTGGAAACAAGGCAAAACACAGAATATCATTCCTCCAATTTCAGAAACAAACTATAAAATACAAATACTTCTGGGAAAAATGCTAAGAGCTATTATCAAGAACAGTCACAGTAAAAAGGTTGTACATAAGCAGGACACCCCAGCTGTGGAGAGACATTGGACAGTAGAAAAGACAGCTGAATTAAATTGCCATGTATATTTATAGACGCGTAGACCTCAGAATGGAGACAAGTGCATGCATTACTTTGGGGAAGAAACTTTGTCTTTGTTTCCACAGGACAAGAGAATCTGTGGACACCATCAAAATTGTTAAAGATGTGTGTCAGAAGCCAATGTTGACACCACAGAGTAAAGCAAGGAGGGCTGATTTCGGAGTCAGCAATTGGAAGTTGATGCTGCCCAGGCTGTTTCCGATAGCAACCGGTGGGGACAGCCAGCTAAGAGAGTAATCACTCAGCAGAACTTTCTCTGAGGGAGTTAAGCTTGATTTACTGGAATCACACTCCCTGTGACTGGAGACAAACTCTCTGTTCTCTTTAAATTCACTAAGGGCCAGCAAAATCCTTCAATCAGTATAAAATTACTATTTGATAATATTCTTTGTTTTTCTTGTGAATGCCTATGAAAGAATAGTATGTTCCTAGATTACTTTGTGAAAAGTAATGAAAAACACATTACATAGTACACGTAAAGAAAAAAATAATTATTCTCATAAACCCATGTACACTTGTGACTCAGCAACTCATTATTTAGATTAACAAAACATGAACAAGAAAGATAATTTTCTCAAACAGATTTTCTCCCTGGTAGTTAGCAATTTATGATTACGAATAAGGATCAAGTATTTTGTTATTTATCTTAAAATGTAATCTCATAAGAATCTTAAAGAAAGCACACATGGGAGTAACTGGGACCAGCTGGACCCAGGCACACAGGAACTCTGCCAGCCCAGTGGCTCAGGTTTCTTCTGGTCTGTCTGAGCTGGTGCCCTGAGCAGACCTTGGGAGGAAGCTCCACAGCTAGTCACACAACACTCAGTGGAAGCTCCAATTCTAGATGCTCTAACATGCTCAGGATCAAAGTTGAGGAGGACACAACATCTGCCCGAATACTGGGAGTAACTGGGACCAGCAGGACCAGGCACATAGGAACTCTGCCAGCCCAGTGGCTCTGGTTGCTGCCCATCTGTCTGGGCTGGCCAGTTTCCTGAGCAGACCTTGGGCACAAACTCTGCAGTCATTCCCAAAACACACCAGAGGAAGCTCCACTCCTAGGTGCTCTAACAAAACCAGGGCCACAGAATCACAGAATCACAGGATCACAGAGACAGCTTGACTCTGAGGAGTTCTGACACAACCAGGATCACAGGAAGGACAGCCTCCAGTCACATTTAGCAAGGGCATGTAGCACTAGAGATAACCAGATGATGCAGGGCAAGCACAAGAATATAAACAACACAAACCAAGGTTACTTGGCATCATCAGAACCCAATACTCCCACCACTGCAAGTCCTGGATATACTACCACACTGGAAAAGCAAGATTGAGATCTAAAATCACTTCTCATGATGATGATATAGGACTTTAAGAAAGACAAAGAGCACCCTCAAAGAAATACAAGAGAACACAGGTAAACAGATAGAAGCCCTTCAAGAGGAAACACAAAAATCCCTTAAAGAACTACAGGAAAACACAATCAAACAGGTGAAGGAAATGAGTAAAACCACCCAGAATCTAAAAATTGAAATAGAAACAATAAAGAAACCAGAAAGAGAGACAACCTGTAGATAGAAAACCTAGGCAAGAAATCAGGAATCATAGATGCAACCATCACCAACAGAATACAAGAGATAGAAGAGAGAATCTCAGGGGTAGAAGACACCATCGAAAACAAAGAAAAGACAAAAAGCTAAAAGCTCCTAACCCAAAACATCCAGGAAATCTAGGATGCAATAAGAAGACCAAACCTAAGGATAATAGGTATAGAAGAGAATGAAGACTCCCAAGGTAATGGGCCAGTTAATATCTTCAACAAAATTGTAGAAGAAAACTTCCTTAACATAAAGAAAGAGATGTCCATGAACATACAAGAAGCCTACAGAACTCCAAATAGACTGGACCAGAAAATAAATTTTTCCTGTTACATAATAATCAAAACACCAAATGCACTAAACAAAGAAAGAATTTTAAAAGCATTAAAGGAAAAAGGTCAAGTAACATATAAAGGCAGCCCTATCAAAATTACACCAGATTCTCCAAAGAGACAATGAAAGCTAGAAGATACTGGACAGATGTCATACAGACCCTACAACAACACAAATGCCACCCTAAGCTACTATACCCAGCAAAACTCTCAATTACCTTAGATGGAGAAAACAAGATACTCCATGACAAAACAAAATTTACACAATATCTTTCCACAAATCCAGCCCTACAAAGGATAATAGATGGAAAACATCAACATAAAGAGTAAAACTACACTCTAGAAGAAGCAAGAAAGTAATCTTTCAACAAATCCACACAAACTAATTCCACCTCTCACAACAAAAACAACAGGAAGTAACAATTACTTTTTCTTAATATCTTAATATGAAAATTAATATTAGCAACATATCCTAATTAATTGAAATCCAAAAATATAAGGAATTAGAAATTTGTTGACTGTCATTCAATGGTCTCTCTAATTTGGTAACTGGAGAAATAGGTCCAATATTATACAATCCATATACCTTTCAGCTTGTTTCTATGTGACAGTGTCTTACTGTGTACTACATAATGGTCTTGAAGTCTTGCTTCTCCTATCTCAGCTTCTCTATTAGTAGTAACATTTATTTCATGTTTTTATACTATACTATGGTTTTCAGAACAGCTTATATATTTTAAAAGTATTTATATACCCAAAAGAAATGTAGACAATTATATTGGGAGGAGGTTTGTAAGAGAACAAGGAAGAGTGAGACTGAATGCTTTGCTTGATGTTTGTAACTCTTGCATCAAGTTACCACAGTAAGACCCAAGATTTTAAGCTCTACTAAATACAAAACAAACAAACAAACATAAACACTTTATATATTGTTCATTTAAGAAAATATTAGTAGTGAAGTATTATTTTGAAATATACAGTTAATACATTTGGAGTTATTTAAAATTTATATTGAGAAAAATATATATATATTCAGTATTTTCATAGACAAGCATCTACATAAGACTGTTAAATTGATTGTTGTTTTATATCAAACAACTTTTATAATATTCATTTTTATTGTTATATTTTATAAATTTTAAAGAATATGACAAAAACAATATTGTAGGTATTGAAGGGGGAGTCTCTGGGAGGAGTTGGCATACAAAAGGAAAACAAAAATGTAATTTAATTCTATTAACTTAAAATATGTTTTTAATAAACTGAAATCATGTAACTATTCTCATTATAATGCAATAAAACTTAAAAAAAAAACAAAAAGAAAAGAAAAAAAAGGTTCTCTAACCTGTAACATAAATGAAATTTTAGGTAAAATTAAAAAAAGGAAATCACACATGTAAACTATTATATGAAAAACAACAAATCTAATAAAATAGAAAGTGAGGAATAGCTTTGAACTCAGTGGTTCAGGAAACAACTTCCTGAAGAGTACACCAATGGCTCAGGCTCTAAGATCAACAATTAATAAATGGGACCTCATAAACTGAAAAGTTTCTCTAAATCAAGGGCCATTGTCAATAAACTATATCTGGCAGATTACAGATTGGGAAAAGATCTTCACACCGACTTGAGACACATCCCATGTGGGAGCGCCAATATGACTTTATTAACAATACTGTGCTGTGCTTGCAGAAAGGAACCTATAAATGTCCCCAGGAAAAGATGGAGGCAGATGCAGAGACCCAAAGCCAAACATCAGGTGGAGCCCAGAGGGTCCTGTAGAAGAGTAGGAGATACAGTGAGCAAGTCATGGGTTCAAAGGCACTACAAGAATACCCAGAGACAAATAAAGTGGGGCCATGGGAGTGAAACCAATCTGGGAGCGTGCAGGATCTGAACCTAGAGCACATTGGTAGCAAATGTGTAGCACATGTGCTCATGTCCGTTCCCTAACAAGTGAAGTGGGAGCTATCTAAGCCTCTATTAAATCTCCATTGGATCTCCTTCCCCCTACTTCAACTGTCTGGTAGGGCCTCAGTGGTAGAGGATGTGTTTAGACCTGTTGGGACTGATCCATTTTCCCCTTTATTTTATCCAGAACCAATAAACTTAAAGGTTACTTTGCCTAGTAAGCCAAAATGTAGAACTGTTCCCCTCATTGCCTTTTAAAATTTGGAACCTGTTTTTTCCTACAGAAATCCTGCCCTGAGAACAGATTGGTTCCACAACTGGTTACTGGAGTCCTTTTTGTGTTCTTGTTCTGAGTAGCATCAGGGGGCACATTCAATAAACCGTCCCAGTCTGACTGAGATCTATGTTTGCATGGTTTATGGAGTGACTCCTAGACCACATCGGGGAACAACAGGGGCAGGGATTTTTATGGGTGGTGCTGAGAAGAGAGGAGGAGAGGGGTCTATGATCAGGATATAAGGTGAATAATGAAAATTTAATTTTTTTAAATAAAAGAGTAAAAGGCAAAAAACAAAGGCCAATCAGTCATTTCTATTTTTATGTACAGACAAAGACTACTGTACTGTAGCTCAGGGAATAAATGATGAAATCATCTGTCCTTGACAGAGGCATACAGTATCTATGACCATTTAAGGGAACTTACCAAAAATTGCACTGGAGTGAATGGTATTGAATTAGCCAGTGTAAGTTGCCAGGTATATTCTTCCCTGTATTTTATTTTTTGTCTAAGCTACTTGGCATGTAAGTTTCTGGGTCTTCACAATAGAAAGTCATGGAATACATGCCTGCAAGAAATATTGGTTCATTTCTAAATTTCTGTTTTAAAATGATGATCTTAAGCTGCGATTCATGTACTAGTATTTGAAGAAGATATTTCTATTATTTATTTATTTTTTCAGTTTTCAGGAACAAAATTATAAAAGCCTATTTATGAGTATTTAAAGCACAAGACCCATTAAGATGACAAAACAAGCAAATTATAGGACAATTTATGTTAAATATTTTTCAACAAAAGGAAAATGGAATAAAGAAGAAATATAGATATAAGATACATAGATATGAAATTAATATGTAGAGTTCTAGGAGGAAAGGACCTTTTCCTGATATTTATAGTACAAAATATTATCCTCCTTTTAAGTTAATAGGTGCATGACTTTCTCAAAGAATTTTTTGCTACTTATGGCACAGAAAAAATTACCCATAGGTTGAAATGCCATTCTGAAAATATAGGGTGAATAATTTGTTCTTTGACTGAGAAACTCCCCAAAGTGCAGCTTTCCCTTGACTCTATTGATATGTTCTTTCCTAGGCCCAGTGGTGCTTGAGATTGATGTGAAGCAGCAATCACTATGCCAAGCTAATTCTGCTAACTCTATGGGATTTCAACTTGCCAAACTTTCAAAAGTTTATGTAAAGTGTGTAATCCTTTCAAAGAGACAAAATCTCTCTGTACACTAGGTGTTGAGACAGCATGTGTCCATGATTCTTACTTGGAAGCAGTTAACAACTGACATTCAGTTAATTCAAGATTCTCAGAGAAAGAGAAATACTAGACAATGACTAATCTTCAAAAAAAAAAAAAAAGAAAGAAAATACAACAAAAAGATAAAAGGAATCAAAATGACTGTGTAAGGAAAAGTGAAATTTTCTAACAATCATAAGCCAATAACTAAATTTTACTACTTATTGCACAACCATCAAGTTTATTGTGTGTCTCAAATGGTAATAATGAAAAATTCCACTCTCTAAAGAAGCTAAGGGGGTCAGTTACAATCTTTGTATGATCAACAAAATGTGTAAATTCCAAAGAAATAAACACAGAAGGATTATAAACAGAAGGCTTTGGATTCTTGTTTATTTCAATATCAAAGAATATTAATTAGCATGCAGATACCAGCTGCTCAAAAAATATGCAAAACATAACAGATATTTGATGAATGAACTTTCTCTGAGGCACAGGAGGTGAGAATAAGTATGCTTGGGCTGATATGACAGGCAGGTGTCTTGAGACCAAACTTCTCAATATTGCACACTCTGCTTTTCTCCATGTAGCCTCATCAACACTGCATGGATTTTTACTACTACAGACATTGTGTAGTTTGAGTTCACCATATTTTCCAAGGGTCAGGCATTTCAAAACTTGGTTTTCTGGCTCTTTGTGATCCTTGGGAAGCTGTGGAACCATTGTAGCTCTTGTGTGGCTGACAGAAATGAGTCACTGGTAGTAGAAGTTGAAGATTATATTCCCCTCTGATTGACTTCTAAGCCCTGGGGTTAAAATATGAACAAACCATGCCATAAATACACACTGCCAAGGAAAGCCTTTCAGGGATATTGAGTTTTCCATGTCATGATAAACTCATATACCATTGAAGGTGTGATCCAAAATAAACATTTCCTTCCTATGTTGCTCTTGTCAAATAATTTATCAAAGTGACTAGATAAGTACTCAACTTAGACATAAAAGATATTTCTTTCCAGTGTAATCCCAGAAAACAATTGGACGGAATCAAACCATACAGAATCTATTAAAGCATCATGTTTGTCATTTCATTTGTCAAGGTAACTTCAGTTATGCATAAAGGGAAAATAGAAATGTAGAGATGGATAATCTCTAGCATTGTCGAGGTCAAATGCCTATGAAGAATAACAATGATCATGATAACAATGCACACACAAAAAAATGGAACATTGATAATGATATCATGCAAGTAACTAATGGCATTTGAATTGTCCTAAAACCCACTATATAAGGGGAAATTCGTGCCCTGTACTGTACACATAGACTGCACTGCTTTTCATTGTTGGTAAAGTTATGCACCCTCAAAGAGAAGCAGCTACTCCTTTTTCATTGAACTGGTATAATGCCTAACCTCATTCCAAATATCTATTCTTATACACAAAGGTAAATATAGTTCTCATGTCTAACCAAAGAATCTACTTTTTTGTAGATGGACACCATTACAGAAAACCACAACTTTCCAAAATTCAGAGAACAAATGTGTGTGTGATTCCCAGCTCCAATTTACATCTAAAAAATGGGCTGTGTGTATCTTGGAAGAATGGGGAGTCAAAATTATAGGATCCAGAAGATGAGAATATTACATCTGCTTTGAGATAGTATCTTTGGTATAAGACAGAAAATCTAGACACAGAAAAATTTAACAGTAAAGTTAACTAAGCAACACTTAAAAGATGAGAGAAGTTGGCATGCAAAACTGGATGAGGGTACTGTTCTTCCATGAATTAAGCCTAAGAAAAATTAAAAATAATTGGTTACTGAGAGATAAAGAATCAGTGTTCTTTAGAGACAAGCTTTCTGACAGGTTAGAAATTACAAACAGGTCAGACATACACATATACAAGCAATACTAAGTCATCTCAGCACGATTCATACACGCACACACGCATACACGCACACATAAATTCACATACACTTACATATATACACATACATATGTAAGTGTGTTTTGTGCATCACATGTGTTAGGTAAAGAATATGTGTGTGTGTGTGTGTGTGTGTGTGTGTGTGTGTGTGTATTTATTCTTTAAAACTAAACAAGTAATTTTTTTGACCGAAGTAGGTGTTCTTGTGTAAATTTAGGGTAGTGATGTTAAGAGCTCACACATTATGTTGGGGGATTTTTTTTCTTTGATATGTATGAAGTGTCCTCCACTTCTTCTGACTAATTTTACTTTGATGTATATTTTGTTAGATATTCGAATGTGGATACCAGATTCTTCTTAGATCCAGTTGCTCGGAAATCTTATATAAATCAACAATCCATATAGGTATGTAAATGTATTTTGTGTATCATATGTGTTAAATAAAGAATGATAAAACATAAATTTCAAAAGAGTGGAAAAGTAAATTGGAGGGAAAATGAGAGACACTAATACATAAGTTTCAATAGTATTCAATAATAACTTTAAATATCAATGGCTTCCTTTCCCCAATTAAAAAAAAAAACCATAAAATTAACAGTCACAGGATGAGTGAGGAGAAGGAAAGGAGAGCAATATAAACACAGTATTCATGCATCAAATACTTAAAAAATTTAAAAATATAATATTTTAAATGACTTACTTGTTATATGTATCCTAGCTATAATGTATAAATGTCCTTCAAAAAAGTAATGATGTTCCCTACAAACAAGCAGGAATTTGTTTTAATAATCATCATTCTGCAAAATGTATACATAATGCATCTCTTTAGGATTCCAGATTATATATATATAGGGGAATTATTTCATGTCACTTAAATATAACTTAATCTATTTATTTATGAGAACCATCTCAATAATTTCAAGCCAAAATGCATAAATATGACAGCTCCGTCACAAATAATGTGCCTATGATGTTGCAGTTAAGGGATATTATTTTCCTATATAAGTCCATGTACTATCTATAGTAGCATAAAAATATAAGAGCTGTTTAAAACCACACACATTTACTGTCCCCCAGTTTTGCTGCCTTGGAAATCAGTTATTACAAGGTGGTCTCTTGCACAGGGTCTTATTCTTACAAAGCTGCAATTGAGGTGTCAGTTAGAACACAGCAATCTCTGGGCTTATCTGGAGGAGCCTTACGGAAATGGCACCTAGCTGAGGCATGGTGCCATATCAAACTCTGTAGGTATTGCTATTGGGTTGCTCACTGCCTGTTAGCTGAACTCTTTCCTAGTGAGCAGTAGAGAAAGCTAATAAAACTAAAAAGAACAATCAGTATGGAGTCAGAATCATTTTGTTGTGTAATTGTGTAATTTTGTATATATACACACACAAAAATACATGTATATATACATATATATCAGCATATAAATGTATATGTAATACATATACAGCTGATATATTTTATACAATTTAATACATATCAATCTCTCACTTTCTGCCTCCTGCTATCAACTCCCTACTCATAAAACTTTCATTTCCATGACTATTCGTTTGTGATTGTAGCTCATTGAGATTAATAAGGTACAGCCGGGAGAGATGGTTCAGCCCCTAGAGGCTAGGCTCAAAGCCAGAGACATGAGAAAGTAACAAGGGCTGGCTGTGCAGCCAAGGATTTCAGGAGAGCTGTAGGAACGTGATGGTCTAAGCAGAGAGTATAGAGCTAAAGGTTGCCTTCCTCTTCCCTGAGCTAATCAAAATCCAATGAATTAGAGGAAGGGATAAACTTTGGTCAACAAATAGTGACTGTGCATAGGAAAGCTTTACAGGCTGCACCCCACTGAGCAAATTCTTCAGCTGATGAGATACTTTTCCAGTGCCATTGCTGTTCCTACTCAAGTTGGATTTTTAGTATCTATATTTCTAAAGGTTGTCCAATTGCCAACTTACATGCTGCATATCCCAGATAAAATTTGAAATTTCTGTCCAACCATCTCCAGTATACTTTTTATTTATTTCATAATATCTTGCTTACTAGGGATCAATGTACAAATCCAAAATGCTAAATTGTTTATTACTTGAAAAAGTCAATTCTAATTTTCAATGCACTTTTTTTTTCAGAATACACAGCATAAATACATCACAGAATTCAGAAATATAATTAGATGGAAGGATTAAGTATATTTCATGGAGCTTTTAGGCAGAAATTCCTGTGTAAACCTTCCTGAAGATGTGATATGTTCCTTGGTTTCAGCTCTTAATGAACAGATGCAATCAGGTAAAGCCTAAGGCTTACTAATAGGAATTAAACAGGTTAGGCTTGACTCCAAGACTAAAATATTTTTTATTTTATTGACTTGAAGCATAAATGCTTGAGGACCAAAACATTCAGACACCTTTTCTAGCTAGCAATGTCAGTATTTTATTTCACTGTCATTTGTTTTAACTTCATATGAAGAAAGAAAAATAAAACACAATATGAGGAAATAATATTTACTTAGCACTTCTGCACCTTCTCACAACCTAGTGTCTTTATGTGTTGCTATCATATATTAAAGTATTTTGTTTTCTCATGTTAACTCTAGGGGACATTATATTTACTGAATGTGATTACACTCTTAGAGACTGAGTTTGACATGTTTCTATTTTCACAAGGCAGACAGATACCATAACCATATAGGTGGCTTCCCATAGGGAGGCTTATCTATTGTAGTCCAGAAGTGCTGAAGATTGCGATTTCCCCAAATACAGGAAACTCAATGGCATAACCTAAGTAGTGACAAGATTATTTCTGACCTCTCTTCTTTATATAAAAATTTAAATGTTGCTATTTTCTGGGAAAAAATATGTAAAGATGTTAATTTTTGTGCTATGCTGCTTAAGATTATTTTCAGTTATAAGTTTAGGGAGTCACTGAAATCTACGTATATATTGGGCTAGTTGCATTCCTGTTGCAGTGATTAAACACCCTGACCAAAAGCAAATTAAGGGGGAAGGGCCTTATTCCGCTAACAAATCCAAAGAATAATCCAATGTGCAGGGAAGTGACTGTGGCAGGAACATGTGACAACTGGCCACAGTACATTCACAGACAAAGAAGAAAGTGACTTGTAAATTGCAAATCATTCATGTAAATAATGTGTGTGTCCAACTAGAAAAATGAAAATAGTGACTAACAATGTTATTCTTACATCTCTAAATTCTATAACTACTTAACTTAGAACTTCTAATGCAATTACCCAGGGTTTATACTTCACGGATTTTTGTTGTTTTACATTTGCAATATCACTATACCCATTGTCCAAATTTGCCTCAGACTTACTCAACTCTGACCTCCTTCTCCAAGTTGTTGAGAATAAAGAACTGCACTATAATGTATGATTCACGTTTCTACTTCTATGTTTCATTTGCTGTCATGGGATCCTTGCAGGTAAGGTCATATTCCAAATACATACAACTTTAGTAAATAGAATAGTGGAATGTATATTAGTTAATTTCCTGTTCCTTTAAAAATTTATCTTAACCCAGGCAACTTATAGGAGTTTATTGTAAGTTTATGAGTGAAGAGAGATAGTAATCCATGATGGCACAAAGAGGTAGCAAATCCCAGATAGCAAGAGGTCAAACATTAACTATAAACAGAAAACAGAAACTACACTGGGAATCACAAGAATATTTGAAAGCTCCAAGCCCACTCCTGGAGACATAATTTCAACAAAGCCATACTTCCAGAGAGTTAACTGGGGAACACATTTTCAATATCCAACACTCATGGGGGAGGGGAATCTCAATGAAATTATCATACCATATTAACTAAAAGTTTTAGGAGGAGTTACTTGTCAATATTTGTAGTTGAGACAAATGAGGGCCATTTTTAATGCTTTCTATATATCAAAGGTGGTCACTCAGCTTACGTCATCCTATGTCCAGGCTAAGAAAATTACAAGGGAAATAAACTTAATGTATTGAATTTAGTAGGTAGTTTATTATCATCTACATTAATAAGAACAAAATCAAATCAGATGCAGTCTGATTCTCAAGAATAGAAACCTCATATGTAAAATCAATGGAGATTTTACCAATCCTGAATGACTTTAAAGAACATCATAATTTAATACATATTTAAGTAATAATTTTGAAATGATTAATGTATATTAAATACAATAATAATTATTAAAATAATTAATTATGAGTATCAATGCTAAATATTAAAATAGACAAAAGACCATTTAGGAGGAGACGGAGGTGAAAGTGTAGAATAGTCCTTGGTCTTCCGGAACTCAGTCTCGCTGAGTGCGTTAAGAAAGTGAAAAACCATGTGACGCAGAACAGGCCTAGTGAGACGAGGGACAGAGAATCACATCTGTAACAGCTTGGAAGGAAAAGGTCTCGAAGGCCAAAGCCATGGGCTCGTTACACAGGCAGAGTAACGTCAGCAGCCACAGTTCATGTGAGGGTACTGTCTGTGTGTGAAAGCATGGGTTTGCAGTCTATAGGTGTGATCACATTCTTCCGCACCACAACTCTGAAGTCAGCAACAGTCCGACTTTAGCTCAGCTCAAAGGGTTTTAGGTGACATGGTGAGCAACGGCAAGGTTGGAGCTTTCCCTCTGGTTTGTATCCCTGACCACAGTACTGCCTCATTTGGACCCTGGGTTACTCCAGCCCATCCTGCTTCTCTGCAGACTTTGTGAACCAGGTGCTTACCCTCTGGGAAGATTAATGGGACCAGGGGTACTCACTGCCGCCTGCTTGCCCGTAACAACAGAAGGATGGGATGTTTATTGAGGAAAGTTGCCCAAGGAGTTTGTGCTGTAATCCGTATAGTGGAACACTTTTCTGACATAAAAAGAAAGAGCTTTAGCTGGGCATGGTGGTACACCTGTAATCCCAACACA
>JADRCD010120088.1:0-17942 GCA_019843815.1 Montemys delectorum
GGGGGGGGGGTGCTGGTGAGATGGCTCAACGGGTAAGAGCACTGACTGCTCTTCCAAAAGTCCTGAATTCAGATCCCAGCAACCACATGGTGGCTCACAACCATCCGTAATGAGATCTGACGCCCTCCTCTGGTGCATCTGAAGACAGCTACAGTGTATTACTCCGGAGCGAGCAGGGCGTGAGCGGGGCCAGAGCAAGTGGTCATTTGTACAGCTACAGTGTACTCATACACATAAAATAAATAAATAAATCTTTTTAAAAAAATTGGGGCTGGCTTACAGGTTCAGAGTTTCAGTCCATTACCACCAAGGCAGGAACATGGCAGCATCCAGGCAGGCATGGTGCAGGAGGAGCTGAGAGTTCTACGTCTTCATCTGAAGGCTGCTAGCAGACTGGCTTCCAGGTAGATAGGATGAGGGTCTTAAACCCATGCCCACAATGACACACTTCCTCTAACGAGGCCACACCCACTCCAAAAAGACCACACCTCCTAATAGTGCCACTTCCTGGGCCCAGCATATTCCAACCACCACACCAGCTTATTAGGAGATGGCCACAGAAGCTCCTGTGAACAAGGAGTAGAGTTCGAGAAGGCTGGGGATGAAAGCAGGATAGGATGACAGAGCCACCTAGGCAGAGGAGACCTCACCTGTTTGCTTCTGAACACACACACACACACACACACACACACACACTCACTGCTCGGCCAATGGCAGGGATGGAGGCCCAGACACCAGTCAGACCATTTCTATACCTTTGAACTCAAAAGAGGAGATCCAGGCTTTTATATCTTCTCCTTCCCTGCTTGCCACCAAGTCTGCACCTTAGGGGCAGCATCCCCAGTGGCCACAAAGCTCTCGTTATCTAACTAAGCCCTCCCAATGCCCAAATCTTCCGGCTTATTCTTCAAGCTGGTGCTGTTCTGTCTCTTGCTGCCCTGGGACTCCAACGCTCCAAGGTAATGTTACCCTGACCCTGCAGAAGGACGGACTGCTGTGGCGTGACACAAATCTACTCACTACAGACAGGGAGCCCATGACAGACCAAAGTATGAATACCATCCAAATCCAACTTGGTGAACCAATGAGCTTTAATGGGGTTGCATTCAGGCGTATGGAAGAGGGTCACTTAGCAGGAGCAGAAATGACTCACAGACAGCTGCATCGTCACAAGCCGAGCGGCTTAGACCAGCTGCCTAGAAGAAGCAGAAACCATCTGAGCTGCCTGGAAGAGGTTCAGAGAAACTGAGTCACTTTGGAGAAACACTTCCAGCCTGTTTGTGCTGTGTCAGGTTGTGCAGTGTGATCTGGGTTCTCAGCTTTTGTGGGCTGTCTTCTATACTGGGGTAGATTTGGGTGAGTTTTTTATTGCTTTCACACCATAATAACTCCGAAAGGCTGCAAACTGAAGAAACCCTGCAGGCCTGGGATTGTGATGCCAGGGCAGCCTCTTTCACCACAAGGAAACAGGGAAGACTGGCCTGGCTCAGGCCTCTCCCTTGAAGGGGAAGCAGCGCCCCCTGGTGGAGGAGAAGAGCTCAGGACTTGAGGGAGATTTTAATCTTGCATCATATTTTAACCCCAGGTCTTTTGCTATTCCTGAAGGGTAATACCATACCCTCCTCAATTTGCATCTCCAAAGCAGATGGGATATAGCTCTATTAAGTCAAAAGACAGTTTTTGTAGGTGTGTGGCTGTGTGCACGTCACAACAGCTATAGTTCCATGCGTGTGCAGGTCGGAGGGTAACTTTGTGAAGTCTAACCTCTCCTCCTTCCATATTCTCTCTCTCTCTCTCTCTCTCTCTCTCTGTGTGTGTGTGTGTGTGTGTCTGCCTGTCTTTGTCTTTCTCTTTATTTTTGAGACAGAGTTTCTCTTTGTAGCCCTGGCTATCTTGGAACTTGACATATAGACCAGGCTGGCCTTGAATTCTTAAAGCTCCACCCCCTTCTGCCTCCTGAGTGCTGGGATTAAAGAGGTGACCCACCATTCCCAGCTCTCCCTTCACCTCTATATCAACTCCAGGGATTGAACTTGGCTTACCAGGTTTGCACAGCAAGTGCCTTTATCCTGAGCCATCTCAGTGGCCCAAGAAACATTTATTGATCACGTATTGTATGTAGACTGCTGGGTACAATGATGGAGATGTCTTGAATGTGTTCACTAGCATCTTTAATGGTACCAAGTTAGGCAAAGGTCCACTCAGGACGAGGCTACTCCCCACCTAAGACTGACCCCAGGTCCTCTAAAGATCCTGTTGGAGAAACCCCACTATAACACCTTGCAATTAGCTGACCCAGGAAAGCGAGCCACATCTGGCTGGCCCTGAGTAAGGCAGGAAGTGGCAAAGGATACTTATTGTCTGCAACGTGCTACTTTCTCTGTGAGCTTTGCTTGGGGGAACCTATATCATTGCTACCAGGAAAGAAAAAGTTCCCAGTCTTAGGATCCTAACCCTTTGTCACCAGTCCCTGAAATCATGGTGTCGGTGATGGACTGTGTGATGAGTCTGTGCGCCAGGCTGAGGAATGACGACAATGACTACAATGACTACAGTGCTCTAGCAGGGGCTTGGAAACACCAAGATGGGAAGAAAAGGAGCTGAAAGGTAAGCGCCTGTCACCCTCTTTTCGAGACAGGGTTTCTCTGTGTAGCCTGGATATCGTGGAACTCACTCTATAGACCAGGATGGCCTCAAACTCAGAGATCCATCTGCCTCTGGAGAGCTGGGACTAAAGCCGTGAGACCGCACCACCCGGTTCGTGTGTGCCGCCCTCTTTGCAGGCTATTCATTTAATCCCCATTATGTGACTGCCAAATGGATCGTAGTCAATGAGGAAAGCGGCTCCAAAGCGTTAAGTAACTCAGCCGGGTTCTTCCAGTTTGGATGTAAGTGTAGTCTGACAGTTTCTAAGAGTATGCCCTTGCTCTTTCTACCAGTGTGGGGGTCTGGTGGTGCTAAAGGGGGGACAGATTGGGCTTCTTAGAGGAACCCTTGAGCTGGGCTACTGTAGCCTCTGTTCTGCCACTCCTTCAAAACATACACTGAAGTTGGGTGCTACTGTTGCATAAGCCTTGGCCCCTCTCAGGAAGGCAGGCTTATGCTGAGGGCTCAGCTTTAGAATTCTGGAGAACCCTAAGAACAGAAGTGCTGGTCAGAGCCTTCAAGGAAAGTGAAAGGAAAGCGCAGGTCAGCTTCCAGAGGAGACATCAGGGACAAACTGAAGAGGAGGCAGAAAGGAAGCAGGTGGCCGGTGGTTGACAGCATGTTCAACAGAACAGTGGTGGATATCAATCAGACTAAGCTGACCCTGGGAAGAGACACCTCGACCAAGGCAACTCTTCTTTTCCCCGCCGCAAGACAGGGTTTCTCTGTGTAGTCCTGGCTGTCCTGGAACTCACTCCGTAGACCAGGCTGGCCTTGAACTCAGAAATCTGCCTGCCTCTAGGCCTACCAAGTGCTGGGATTAAAGGTGTGCACTGCCCAGGTAAGGCAACTCTTATAAAGGAAAACATTTAACTAGGGCTATCTTAGAGCTTCAGAGGTTTAGCCCATTACTGTCATGATGAGAAGCGTGGTGGCATGCAGGCAGATGTGGTGCTGAAAAAGGATCAGAGAGTTCAACATCTGTACAGCAGGCAGCAGCAGGAGACTGAGATGCATTTCCTCTAACAAGGCCACAACTCCGAGAAGTACCACTCCCCATGGAGTGGGG
This sequence comes from Montemys delectorum, assembly GCA_019843815.1. NCBI lineage: Eukaryota > Metazoa > Chordata > Mammalia > Rodentia > Muridae > Montemys > Montemys delectorum. The sequence continues at coordinate 3,716 of JADRCD010120088.1, forward strand.
TCTATGGGGGCATTTTTATTCAAACCACATAGGCTCCTTTAAAGCAGTGCTGCTGAACTCAGTTTTCCAAACTTTCCTCTGAGTACATCCTATCTCCTCAACTGTGACATAAAGAGAAGCTGGCCATGCTGTATGAAGTCACTGAGAACCTGGCTCTGGATGCAGGATTGTCCTTCCAAGCTTGTAGGAAAGGTAAAGGAGAACAGCCAAAACAAGTCAAGAGTAAAAATACTGTGTCCTTATTGTCTTAGTTGGGGTTTTACTGCTGTGAGCAGCCACCATGACCAAGGCAACTTTTCTTTTCTTTCTTTTTTTTTTCTTTCTTTTTTTTTTTCTTTTTTTTTTTTTTTTTTTTTTTTTTTTTTTTTTTGTATTTTCGAGACAGGGTTTCTCTGTATAGCCCTGGCTGTCCTGGAACTCACTCTGTAGACCAGGCTGGCCTCGAATTCAGAAATCTGCCTGCCTCTGCCTCCCAAATGCTGGGATTAAAGGCATCGCCGTCGCCACCACCACCCAGCCCAAGGCAACTTTTCTAAAGACAACCTTTAATTGAGGCTGGCTTACAGGATCAGTCTCAGTCCATTATCATCAAGGAGGGAACATGGCAGCATCCAGGCAGGCATGGTACAGGAGGAGCTGAGAGTTCTACATCTTCATCTGAAGGCTGCTAGCAGAATACTACCTTCTAGACAGCTAGGGTGAGGGTCTTAAGCCCAAGCCCACAGTGACACACCTACTCCAACAGGGCCACACCCTCTAATAGGGCCACTCATTGGGCCAAGCACGAACAAACCATCACATTCCACTCCCTGGGTGTGGCATATGCAAACCGTCACACTTTGAAAACAGAACGGAGAACACATTTCCAGCATCTTCTCAGCTCCCAATGGTCTCGGCTGCACTTGTCAATCACAGGCCCTAGTTTCTTATCTGCTGCTCTAATGTTTTTCTGCCACCTGTTCAACTCACTCATTTAAAAGCTAAGGCAGGGCTAGCACAGCTTATTCGATAGATGGAATGAACTGTTGAGATTCAGGTGCCTAACTTGAGTTGCCCCATATGCTCAGGCGATTATTCTCCATGCCTGGGTGTACACACTTCCCATCCCCTTATCAAAACAGCAGAGGGTGGGCTTACTAGGCTGCACCTAAAGAGTGAGTTTGTTTTGGAAAAAAAATAATTGTCATGAGGTAGTCTACTGGCAGGAACATCAGCTTGCAATCAGACAAGAGGGCTAAGAGAAGCCTATTTGCTTCCTGGGAATGACAAAAAGAACAGTCATGGGATGCATTCCCATTGATTAACCCAGGACCGGATGCCTTCAACAAACCTGCTATAATGGTGAGATGCCAAATCTTTTAAGTTCAGACTCCATTCTAGAGAACCTGACCTAAGACTAAAATCAGGTAGACTGGTACCTAACATTAGTTTCCAAGCTGCCTCCCAACAAAACCTGAGCCTGGCTCCAGTCTCTAGGCTAATTCCCAACAAGACCAGAGTTTCCAGGTTACACCCCCAACAAGGCCAGTGTCTCCAGGTTATCACCCCAATAAACCTGCACCCCAGGTTACAAGCCCACCCCTGTCTAGTGACCACCAGTGCAGAGGGGAGCAGAAGTTAAGTTTATGATAGGACTCCCAGCACCAGTCAATTATGTTAAAGACTATAGGAGCTTTCCAATTAGATGCTTGCACACGTATTCCCTGCTTGCTGCTTACTATAAAGCCTTGCCCCATAGACATTCGAGGCTCTCCCATCACCCAAACCATCCTGTGTGATGGTGGTGCATTGGGGGCGCCCCGAGCTAGCTCGAATAGAGTAAAGACTCTGCTGTAAATTACATCAGATTGGCTCCTGTGTGTGTTTTTGGGGATCACTAACATTTCCCTGGTATAACAATGGCACCCAAGGAAACAAGAGCCATACTCAATTTTGACACACATATAAACTAATCTCTATGACTTGCTGGCTGCAGAATATTCTAGGAACACACATCTCCCAGAAAAATGACACAATATCTCAGTGTGTGTGTGTGTGTGTGTGTGTGTGTGTTACCAGACTTAGGCCAATAAAATAAACTCTGCATGTTAATTTTTAAAAAATATTTATTTTATTTACTAATTGTAAGTATGCTGTAGGTGTCTTCAGACACTAGAAGAGGGAATCAGGTCTTGTTACAGATTGTTGTGAGCCACCATGTGGTTGCTGGGATTTGAACTCAGGACCTCTGGAAGAGCAGTCAGTACTCTTAACCACTGAGCCATCTCTCCAGCCCTACATGTTAACTAAAAAACCTAAATATAGCTTGATGTGGAGTTACAAACTTTTAAAATCCCAGGACTTGAGGAAGAGAGACCAGTGGAGTTCTGTGAGCTGAAGGCCAGCCTGGTCTATAGCCTGGCTGGTCTATAAAGCTCTAGACCAGCCAGGGCTACATAGTATGATTGTTTCAAATAACAAACTTTAAAACTCTTGAACAAGCTGGGCGGTGGTGGCGCACGCCTTTAATCCCAGCACTTGGGAGGCAGAGACAGGCGGATTTCTGAGTTCAAGGCCAGCCTGGTCTACAGAGTGAGTTCCAGGACAGCCAGAGCTATACAGAGAAACCCTGTCTGCAAGGGGGGGGGGTAGAAAAACCAACAAACCAAAACAAACCAAAACAAAGCACCTCTTGACCATGGAACCTGAGGAACACAAAGAAGAATGCTACCACCATTAGGGAAGCTTTAGCTTGTCAACTGCTGAGGTCCTAAACCAACCAGTCCCCACAGTGGGGTGAAGGTGTACATTGGCTCCGGATGAGGGCGCTGGAGGCTGAGCATCCACCCAGTTCTCATCCTTCATCATCTCTCTGGCCTCAGAAGGTAAAGAGTGCTGTTCTGAGAATCGCCCCATATCCCACAAGAGGCAGGACAACTTTGTGTGATTACTCTGTATCACACTGTTACCAACCCTGCTTGCAAGAGCTCTCTGCTTTCTAGAAGACTCTCCAGCTTTCAAAGGGGGAGCCCCCCTGCAAGCACATAGCTTACAACCTCCCCACAGCACATTGCTTTCAACACCAGGTGGCCACCACACTACCTGATAGGTGCAGCATAACCTGGCGATGTGTAGGATCCTGGACATGCCCATTGTGTCTTCCTGTGTGTGTGTGTGTGTGTGTGTGTGTGTGTGTGTGTGTGCATAAGTGTGGGTGTCCAAAGAAGGGAGAAGGGAGCATTAGATCCCGTTGAAGCGGGAGTTAACAGGTGACTGTGAGTAGATCAAAGTGGTGCTGCAACCTGACTTGGATCCTCTGCAAGGCTAGTTAGCACTCCTAACTTTTGATCTCTCTGCAGGCCCTGTACTCGTACATTTTTAAAAAACATTTCCTGGTTGCTATGGCAATCTTTGCAGGCCTGGTGCTGCTCCTTGTAGTTTTTCAGCTGGGGGTGGATTTCTGTCAGCATTTTTTTTTTTTTTTTTGTGGCTGCTGACAATGAGCTCTTAGTTTGTGGGCTTCTTTGACCTCAAGGCTTTGGCTTGCTGGCGTAAAAACTAGTATAAGGGATTCAGGACTAGGGGGAGACTTATCTGCCTCCAACACTCTCAACACACACACACACACACACACACACACACACACACACACACACACGCACGTTGGCTGTCCATCTACCGCACTGCTTTCTCATTCCTAGTAAGCAATATTCCATACTCTGTTTCTAAGCAGAACTTGAGTACTCCAAGTGAAATCAAACCGTATCTGTCCGGTTGTACATTTATTTATTTATTTATTTTTTTAGGTTGGAGACTAAGAGACTTTACCTTCAGAGGTAAACACAGGAAAGGCAGGATTTTCTAAAAGGTTTATTAAGTCACGGAAGTATGCATGGCTGGAACAGAGGGGGCGTTTGGGAGACTTCCACTTGATGTCCTATAGTAGGGCATACGTAGGGCGAGGGCTCCTTGGAGCCGGGAACAGGAGAGACCCGAACCTCGCAGCGGAGGAGTAAGCACAGAGCTTAGGGCGGCTTCCCGGTCTGGGCCCCGCCCGCCAGCATCCTAGAGAGCCGGAAGTCTGAACGCTGGCGGACGCTAGGACCCGGGGCTGCAGGTCACCGTGGGTGGGGACGCGCACGTGAGGACGCCGCCCTGGGCGAGCGTGCGAGGCGTGCGTGCGGGGCGAGCGTGCGGGGCGAGCGTGCGGGGCGAGCGTGCGGGGCGAGCGCGGGACCGGGACGAGGCCGCGACCCTGCCGCCCGCCGGCTGGAGGCGAGTGAGGGCCGCCGGGCGGGACAGACCCGGAAGGCGGTACAGGGATCCGGGCCGCCGCTCCTCCCACATCCCGCAGCTCCTGCTGCAGGGGCGAGGCCCCGTGGCTTTTCTGAAGATTCTGGGGAGCAGGGTGTGGGAGGAGATTTGCAGGGTGCGGGTGGGTTGTGCTGGGCACTTTCGAAATTACGAATTGCACGGGAGACGCGCGCATGAGGTAGGGGGTGTTGGTGATCTGGGTTAAGCGCTGATCACTAGAAACAAGTCACTTATGCTAAAACACAAGCACGGTCTCTGTCGACATATATACTTGACAGATTGTGTGTGTGTAAGAGAGATACCATGACTTGGGAATGTTTATGTCTTCATGGCATGCATGACAAGTGAAAAATAAGTGCGCAGAGACGACTGGAGGCCAAGATAGAACTGTAGACACTTGCTGGAGGGAGGGAGTGATTACTGTCTCAGAACAAAACTCATATAATGAAGACTTCTGGTAAATTGCTTTTAGATGGTTTGGAAACTTCCCCTTATGGGCAGGACCACAAACAGGCAACCACTCCCTTCTTACAGGGCCCCAGTGACAAACTAAAGTACAATTCTATGGAAGCCCACCTCCGGGGACCCCTGAATTTACTGGGTTTACTTGCAGAACACAGGTGTCCCAGAGCAGCAGTATCACCAGGAAGTCACCCTGCATAGATGATGAGTCCCCCTCACGTAACTTTACGGTGAAAACACTGAGGCTACCAGGTGATGTGCAGAATTATTGTATGTAAGAGGCCGGAAGTGCAGAGGGGAGGGGCAGAACTCGCCCAACCCCATAAAAGAATGTCAGTAGTCAACAGGCCTGTGTCCAGCTTCACTTCGGAAGTGACAGTTGCCCCAGTGGAGATGGTTAATGCGTGGAGTGTTCTGCACAGTGACACTCCAGGGTTTTCCAAGGAGAGGCATCAACCTCTTTGCAATAGCGATGCCTAGTTCCAGAGTTTATTGTCAACATGAGCACTTGTAACAAGCTGAGTGATGCTGGGCTGACACTTAGGGTGGAATCTCTTTTCTTTCCCTTCACATAAGGAGCTGCTGAGTCAGCACAGGGCATCCATCAGGACCCGCTGAGTCAACAGAGGGCAGGGTATCGAGCAAGATAAGATGTCTGTTAATTAGGACTTAAAAAAAAGAAGAGAGAGCTCTTAAAATGGTTTGCATTTTTGTGTATGAGAATGATGGAACATACTGACTAATAACATTTTTGAATTAGATAATTGATTCATAGCCAGTCTGGAGCACAGGGTAAGTATTTTACCGTTGAAAATGTTTGGTAAAACTTCCTGAATTAAAATTGGGGGCACTGATAAATTCGACCCTGAGAGAAGGTGGGTTGTAGTTGAAATGATTGGGAGACTTGCTTTAAGGTAGACTTGCTTTAAGGTATGTAGCTGTTATTAGCTAGTGAAAAGAATAGTTATAAGTAGTAATTAGTGTTAGTAGTGGTGACATAGCATATTTTACTCTGGAAAATAAGTTGAATAAAAATAGCTACATGGTGGAATGGATAATAATAACAATGTCACTGATAATTTTGATTCTTTTTTTTTTTTTTAAGATTTATTTATTTGGGCTGGAGAGATGGCTCAGCGGTTAAGTGCGCTGACTGCTCTTCCAGAGGTTCTGAGTTCAAATCCCAGCAACCGCATGGTGGCTCACAACCATCCATAAAGAGATCTGACGCCCTCTCCTGGTGTGTCTGAAGACGGCTACAGTGTACTTACATATAATAATAAAAAAATCTTAAAAAAAAAGATTTATTAATTTTATGTATATGAGTACACTGTCTCTGTCTTCAGACGCACCAGGAGAGGGCATCAGATCTCATTACAGATGATTATCAGCCACCATGCGGTTGCTGGGAATTGAACTCAGGACCTCTGGAAGAGCAGTCAGTGCTCTTTACCTCTGAGCCATTTCTCCTGCCCCCTACTTTTGATTCTTATGCCAGAGCTCATTCTAGGATATGTCTTGTTTAAAAAGAGTAATGGAGACTTTCTATAAAATTTTTTAATTATTGTGTGTTTGTGTGTACAACATGTGTATGTTGCGCAGGCACACATACGTGTGTCTTGTCAAATATATGGAGTTCAGAGGACAAGTTTTGGGAGCGGATTCTCTCCACCTACCACGTGGGTAGCGTCTCATGTAGCGGGCTGGTCTTGAACTGTGTGTATCAGAAGATGGCCTTGAACAACACACAGTCCTTGCTTCTGTCTCTCAGGTGCTAGGATCACAGGCGTGTGACATGGCCACCTTGTGTGTGTGTGGCTGGTAGGTAGAGGGGGTGGATGTGGGGCTGTGTTCTTGATGTCTTGTTTCCTTCCCGCAGGCACCATGACACCCGTAAAGACCCAGCACTCCCTGGCAGGCCAGCTTTACTCGGTGCCCCTCATCCAGCCAGACCTGCGACGTGAGGAGGCAGTCCAGCAAGTGGCAGATGCCCTGCAGTACCTACAGAATATCTCTGGAGACATCTTCAGCAGGTGACCTGATACAGGGCCACCCCTTTTCTAAGTGGCCCTGTGTACCTTCTGCAAACAACTTTTTTAATGACCCAACTCATTCCCAGAGTGGAAAGGGCGTGAGGGAAAAGACCAGCTTGGAAACATGCCTGAGAACTCACTACCTCCTCACTGGAGTGTAGCCCCTTAGGATTCCTGTGGGCCCGTGGGTGGCAGTGGCACTTCCAGGCTCTTCCCACCAGATCTCCTCGGTCACCAACGCAGTGCTGGGTGCGCAGGGCCCTGTGGCTAAGTCTAGCCGTAGAGCTGAGTGTGTTGGTGTCAGCGTTCGGCCAGAGCATAACTCTGGCTAGGTCGACAGGCCCAAGAACTGCTATGCCTTCCTTAACTCCAGCTGTGTGCTGAGACGTGGATCTCTAGATGGCTTTGCCCCTGTGTGGACAAGATAGCATGCTCCACAGATGCAGATGGTCTGGTCCTCCACGGCAGGTGTCTCCTGATGTTCTCAAGATACACAGTAAAAGTGAGATGGATGGAACCGCTGCTGCGTGACCCAGTAACAGCAGACTTCTATAAGCAGGGGGAATATGCTGTAAGACAGTCATAGCCGTTACACTACAGTAAAGACAAGCCAGAAAATCTCATTTATTATCATTACTAAGTGTGTTGTGCATAATTGTATGTGCTGGGCTATATGCTATTCGACAAACAGTTATATTCATCAGTGTACCCTCAAACCCGGGACCAGCATGCTGCGTTGTGACAGTGTTACCGTAGCTACTGCATCTTTAGGGGAGGTGTCTGTGCTATCGAGGTGGCGGGCAGACCTTTGTGTCTGTGGTCCTTTGTAGGCTAAAACTCGATGTGCCAACGTGAATGGAAGTGGTTTCGTGAGTAGTTGACTACACTTGTACTAAACATCTTTATATAGCATTACCCACCCCTGATGTAGCAGCCTTAATTCTTTTAACCCTTGAGTAATTACTGTTCTGTGAGGACTTACTGTTATTGTTCCTCCTTTTTGGTGGTGGGGGCAGAGACAGGATATCACTGACCTGGCCAAACCTTGAACTTGCTGTATATTGGAGAATGACCTTAAGCTTCCGATCCCCCTACCCCCACCCCCGATTTCAACTTCCAAATGTGATGACTGGGAGCCTTGGGGACTTTGCCTGCTGTTCCTCTGTGCCCTCAGTCATACTGTGGAAAGACTTCAGACAGAAGACATGGCTGTAAGCAGGGCTCTGAGTGAAAAGTTAGGGCTTCGTGATTTATCCCAGAGATTCATGGGACCATGTAAGGTTCTGAAACAGAGAAATAATGGGGCAAAAGAATTCAGGAAGGACAGAGGAGTGGTCAGGTCCTAGGGTCAGCCTGCAGAGTTAACGATTCAGGACAAGACAGGGTCAAGGGTGTAGTTCCAGCTGAGGAGCCAGAGAGGACTGGAGAAGAGATACCTCGAAGGAAGCAGCAGTAGGTAATGAGAGCAGGGTCTGGGGAAAAGGACGAGTCAGAGAGGGCAGAGGGGCGAGTTGGTCCTCAGCCTATGGGACTCTTTATACTTGGTCTTGTGGAGCGAGGATGAGCTTAGTGCCTACCTTCCCCCGCTTGGGGACCACTTCCGAGAACAGACAAATGATCGGCAAAGACACTGATTACTCTGCCCGGCCCTTGCACCAGCTGGTTGTGGGCAGTGCATAGGATGATGAGCTGGTAGCAGGTCGGCATTAAGGAACAGACCCCTTCCCACCTGCCCTCGGCACGAACTGGACAGAGTGAAGGACTAGAAGCTGGAGGATGCTCTAGCTGCTTCCACAGGGGGCTCTTCCTTTTGCCCTATCTCTATGTAGGGAACCCACGCCCTCCACGCCCTCAGATACTGCACAAGAGTGTGACCTGTCACCAGACCTGTGGAGCGGAAAGCTGGACAGGGTCTGTGACTGTGTGGATACTGTGACCAGACAGGCCCAGCCAGTTCTTCCTCCTGCTCTCTTCCTTTCTTTTCTCTCAGTTACTTTCTCACCCTCCCCCTGGTCTCCACTTCCTCCCGGCTTCTCGTCTCCCTAAGTTACACACTTGTCTTGTCTGCAAAGACCAGAAGTCTGTCAACACCGGGTGACCAACAAGGAGAGGTGTGGGTGTAAACATTGCTAACTGCCAATAGCTAGTACAACTGTCTGCCTGCCTGAGGTAGAAACTCCTGGATCCAGGAATCATATTTTTTTTTTCCAGATGGTGTATGTGGGCACAAACTAGAGTCAGGTTGGCCGTCCCTCTCTGTCAGAGCTCGTGGCCGTGACTTCCTCGGGCGGGCAACAGTACTAAGACCAGCCTGATAGGCAGGCAGGTTATACTGTGTTGAGCACTTACGGCAGGACTTGGCAAGGCTCACGAGTGATGTTGGCACAGCTGCACAGAGGCCACAGAACCTGAAGCCGACCTCAATCTCTACATTTCTCCTTTGGTAGGATCTCCCAGCGAGTAGAGCTGAGCCGGCGCCAGCTGCAGGCCATTAGGGAGAGGGTCTCCTTGGCCCAGGCTAAGATAGAGAAGATCAAGGGCAGTAAGAAGGCCATCAAGGTAGGCCATGACTTCTGTGCTCTGTGGCTGGCACATTGATCTTCCTATGGCCCCTGCTGTTCAGCCACACCTCGCTTTCCTCCTGTCCACGGCCGCCCACTTTTAGTGCACCATCTATATGATCTCTAGGGTGTCTTGAATATTTTGGGCCCCAGAGTTGTTCCTGTATCCACAGGTCTTTTCTAGCGCCAAGTACCCAGCACCAGAGCACCTGCAAGAATACGACTCCATCTTTACCAGTGCCCTGGACCCTGGTCTGCAGAGAAGACCCCGTTACAGGATCCAGAGCAAGCACCGCCCACTGGATGAGCGGGCTCTGCAGGTTTGAAAGCTACCTGCATGTCACCCATCTGGAGGTCATGGGTGCCGGGAGGCAGGGAGTGAAGGCTGACCACAGATTTTGGTGTCCATGAGGATTATGGTCAGGATGGCCCTGGGTCAATAAGCATAGTACTGAGACGCCATCCACTCCGATCCTGCCCCAGGAGAAGCTGAAGTACTTTCCCGTGTGTGTGAACACCAAGTCGGAGCCTGAGGATGAAGCTGAGGAGGGGCTTGGGGGTCTGCCCAGCAACATCAGCTCCATCAGCTCCCTGCTGCTCTTCAACACCACCGAGAATCTGTACGGCCAGGAGACAGCGAGCGCGAAGAGGGGAGGGAGAGGGAAAGCCCTGCTTAGGTAGCCTCCGGGACCTGAGTCTGGCACAGTCCTCAGGACTTGACAGGGCTTCTAGGAGTGGCTATCTAAAGGATGACATGCTTCTCCAGTGCAGTAGGAGGGGTGGTCAGGGACCTCGCAGGTCCCAGGACAGGGGATAGCCTCCTGACTGACCCTATCCCACTCCACAGGTACAAGAAGTATGTTTTCCTGGACCCTCTTGCTGGTGCAGTGACAAAAACGCACACGATGCTGGGCACAGAGGAGGAGAAGTTGTTTGATGCCCCTCTGTCTATCAGCAAGAGAGAACAGCTGGAGCGGCAGGTGGGTGTGGGGGTGCCTGGGCAGGCAGGCCCTGTCGGTCATGTTCCACGGAGGGCTCCACTAAGCCATTGTCTACCCAGCTGTGTGCGTCCACATGTGCCGCCTGCCCCATGGTCTCAGTGTGGGTCCTATGTTCCAGCAGAGTGACCCCATGTTCTATACCACTTGTCCCTGTAGGCTCCAGAAAACTACTTCTACGTGCCAGACCTGGGCCAGGTCCCTGAGATTGACGTGCCGTCCTACCTACCTGACTTGCCTGGTGTCGCAGACGACCTGATGTACAGTGCGGATTTGGGCCCTGGCATTGCCCCGTCTGCTCCTGGTGCTATCCCAGAACTGCCTGACTTCCACACAGAGGTGGCCGAACCTTTCCAGCCAGGTGAGCCAGGTTCCGGAGGATGGGACTGAGCCAGACGGTCCCTGCTGAGTCCTCCCTTAAAGCCCCTATGTGTTGTCACTTTCCTCATAGAGCTAGAGGACAGAGCGCTGTTGGCAGCACCGCCGCCCCCTCCTCCTCCTCCACCGCCTCCCCCAGCTCCTACAGCGTTGGTCAGCACCCCCCAGCCACCGATGTTCCCTGATGTGGCAACTGCAGCTGGCCAGGTTGCCAGGGAAGAAGACTCTAGCAGCAGTGTGGCCCATGCAGGTAGGGCAGTGCAGATGGGGTGCCTGTGGCTGGCTCTCACTAGCAGAACCTCCAGCTTTCTCTTGCCGTGGTCCCTGAAGAGTTCTCTGTAGGTCACACGTTCCCAGGTCTGGGATCAAGAGGGAGTTGTCAGTCTGGGAGTCTTGTCTTACGGGGTTGAGGCGGTGCCTTCTGTGCTGTACAGAGTTGTGCGAGTTGTGCAGGTCTGACTGTCAGGGCAGGGGAAGCTTTGGAAAGGCCTCGTGCCCTGTTTCTAGTTAAGCCAATGGGAAAAGGGTCTGTAATGAACGAACTTGAAATCACCACATTTCAACTTTCACATCGTGTCTCTCAGCCTGTCTCCAGCCACTCCAAGGAGTAGAAAGTCCTTGTTGGCTTGTGGTGCTGAGTCAGGACGCTCGGGACATCAGGCTCACAGGGTCTGTCACTGCAGGGTGTCATCACAAGAGGGTTGGAGAGGGAGGAGAGATGCCTGGGCACAAGGCCCCTTAGCTCATTGTCTGTAGAATCCAAGACCATTTTGAGTAGTCCTCTGGGCAGCAGCTTCAGAAGCTGGCTTCCCCTCCATTCACCAGGGTCCTGAGGCTGGGCAGCCTCTCCCCGTCCTGTAAGGCTGAGCAGCCTTCCACCCTTCTCCTTCTAGCCTCCGTTCAAGGAGCTCCTAAGGAGGTGGTTGACCCCTCCAGTGGCCGGGCCACGCTGCTTGAGTCCATCCGCCAGGCCGGGGGCATTGGCAAGGCCAAGCTGCGCAGTGTCAAGGAGCGCAAGCTGGAGAAGAAGAAACAGAAGGAGCAGGAGCAAGGTGAGGAGCAAGGATGCTGCAGTAGCCAGGCTCCCTCGTGGCCACCCTGATAGGTATCCTTGTCCCTCTGGGTGGTGCTATGGGCCCCCAGGGAAGCCTTCCTGTCTTGAGTTCTCCCAGGTAAAATCATGAGAAAGTCGAACCTTTGACAAGCTTGTCCAAAGAAGCGTGCAAGAACCCGAGGCCCTCTGAGACAGAGGACCCGGAGCTGACCCCACACCGAGGACAAGGCTTGTTGTCTGCCAGTAATCCTTGCTGGTAGCATCCTAGGTAACCGTGTATAAAGTCTTAGTACCCGGCACTCAGAAGTCCTGCGTTTGCACCCTGGATCTTCTTCTGACTTGCTTTGTGACTGAATAGCAACAGCCTGCCCTCTCTGAGCTTGTGTCTGCCTCCATACAGTGAGGCTGAGAACTGAGCCATCAAGCCAAGACTGGGCCTACGGCCATATCAAAGCTCTAAGAGCTTATAACCAGCGCACGGCTGGAGAGCGGGTGTGGGTGTGCTGCCGGGGGCAAGTGAGCCTGTAGTGTGTAACAATTCCTGACCTCATCTGCCACTTTCCCACCACAGTGAGAGCCACCAGCCAAGGTGGGGACTTGATGTCAGATCTCTTCAACAAACTCGTCATGAGGCGCAAAGGTAAGTACCTTACATATTATCTATCTTCAGGGGGTGGTGAAGTGGTGCCCCACCGCCTGCCCCACCCCTCTCTCTCATTGCCTCTCCCTCCCAGGTATTTCTGGAAAAGCGCCTGGCACTGGAACAAGTGAGGGGCCTGGTGGAGCCTTCTCTCGCATGTCAGACTCCATCCCACCACTGCCACCCCCACAGCAGCCAGCAGGAGATGAGGATGACGATGACTGGGAGTCCTAAGAGCACTTTGGCCCTTCTCCCACCCTTGGCAGGAACAGCTGGCAGGGGCTCCTTGGCCAGTTGGGGCCTTTTAGGGCCTGTTGCCCAAGGAGGTGCAGGGGGCTGGGCAGGTGTCCCAGGCCTGTGCCTAACGTCTCTTTATGGAGTCGGGGCAGTGTGAGCTTCGTGTGACTGCTTTACTTGGTCCTTCCCTGAGAGGAAACAGCAACATGGTGGAGTAAAGAATAACTGTTGCCCTGACGCAAGCCAGCAGTGGCCTTTAATAAAGGAAGAGTAGCCATGTGGGCTATGGTTTCTGGGAGTGTGAACCGTCCTTTTTCCCAAGTGTGCTCAGGTGTGTGTGTGTGGTGGGGAAACAGACCTCTTTCTCTGGAATCAAGGCAAACGGGGATGAGGTCCGCTATTGCAGGGACAGGGATGGATATCTTTCCACTGGAAAAATGCCTTCGTGTTTGCTGAGGCGGCTCAGGACAGGAGGTACTGCAGGCCACAGGGAGGGCTTAGAGCAAACCAGGGAGGGAGTCCTAGGAAGGGCTGAGGACCCAGGAGGGAGAGGGGTGCGGTTAGGAATGGAAACTGGTATGAGGTCCCTGTAGACACAACCCTGAAAAGGTGGATTTCTGTGGTTTAGATGAGAGAATAAAGTTCAAGGACAACTCACATCCCTTAGAAAGGGTGGAGGCAGTGTAGCCTTGCCTCTAGAGGGCGGAGCATTGACTCCAGCATTGAAGTCCAGCAGGACGTTGATCCTGGCCCTGTTGAGCGAGACAGGCAGAGGGCAGATCTCAGGCTGAGCTGCCCTAGGTGGGCAAGCTGAGCTAGCTCATGCTGTTTCTTCGAGATGATCCAGATTTGCCCCTGGGATCTCTCTAGTATATGGGCCATCTGGGGACCACTCAGGGGTGCCACAGGCTGTCAGAAGACCTGCTCTCTGGATGACACTGCACATGCAGGGACCTTTTCCAAGGGTTTCTCGGGAGGGAAAGGCAGACTGAACCTTGTGCGCTCCGAGAAGGCAAGACCTAGGATGTTTTCCTTCCGCTGGGTATGGAAACCAGATGGGCAGGTATGCCAGGGCAGGAGGGCAGACACATGCCTGCAGCCTCTTTGGTACCTGATAGCCATACCAGGGTGGTGACTCAGGGTGAGGCTCTGAGTTCCCTGTACCTCAGCACAGTGGGTAGCCATCAGGTCACTTCCCTTCCTCTGCCCTCACATGGGAAATATGGCAGGTAACATCCCTACTCCCGGAGCTGGCTATCAGCAGGCTTACCTCTGGCTGACAACCTCCATACTCAGATTCTTCACCAGTGCCTTCCCTGGGGCAGGGATGGGGCTTGGGGGAGGGCAACCTGGAGTTCAGAGAAGATGGCTGCTGTCCCAGCTTGGCAGCAAGGTCGGGTTTCATGGTCCTGGGCCAGCCACGAAGTCAGAGAGAAGATCAAGTAGATGGCGATGCCCCCCAAATTCTCTTGTGAGGCTGGGGACAATACTCAGTCAGTGCAGGGCCTTGCCACCTCATCCTAGGGGTGACAAAGCTTGTTACCATAATTGTTAACTGCTGGGCTCAGCCC
>JADRCD010120095.1:0-15891 GCA_019843815.1 Montemys delectorum
ACTCTACTAAATACAAAAAAAACAAAAAGACTTTATATATTTATGTTAATTTAGGAAAATACCAGTAGTGACGTATTATTTTGAAGTATACAGTTAATATGTTTGGAGTTATTTAAAATTTATATTGAGAAAAATGTATTTTCACTATTGCTGTGGATGAGCATCTACATAAGAGTGTTATATTGATTGTTGTTTTATATCAAAAAACTTTTATAATACTTATTTGTATTGTTATAATATTTTATAAATTTTAAGGATAATGACAAAAAAGATATTGTAGGTATTGAAGGGGAGCTCTCTTGGAGGAGTGGGGGCACAAAAGGGAAACAAGAATGTGATTTAATTCTATTTACTTAAAATATGTTTTTAAATGTTAACAAATTCAGATAAATTGAAATTGTAACTTTTCTCATCATAATGCAATAAAAGTTTAAAAAAAGATTATTTTATCTGACTGTATTATATATATATCTTTCAGGCAGAAATCACATTATGCTTCCTTAATTTAAACATTCAGTTTGGTGCTATTCAGAATGAATCTTCTATAAAATAGAAGATCATAAATTAATGACTTTTCTTTATTGGATATTAACATTGACATGTGTACAAATTTGATTGCTAATATATAACTAAAGAAGACTATTAAAATACCTTTATGTATCTTGTAATTTAATATGTGATTAAATGCCCAATTTCTGAATGTAAGTTTGGTAGATAAACACTTGAGGACAAAGAATTGTAAAGTCTAATATCATAGTGAGTCTAGAATTTTAAAATGTTTAAATTTGTAAATGAACTACCATTTTCTTTGCTTTCTTCTATCTTAAACACTATTTTTGGTTATTAAATGTTGGACACATTTCAAGCCCATTTGAATGAAAATGGCAATATGAATAATGGAAGACAAAGCCACAAAAATATTAAAGACTTCACACAATATACCATACATCTTAGACCAGATCTATATATTAAATCAACTAAATTATATACTCCACAATTCAATTTATTTTTATCTTTCACATTAAAAGACACAACAAGTTGAAATTAAATGATTCCCTGGTTATAATCCATATGTTGCATTTCCCATTAACATAAACCAGAAAAAGTCAATAAGTACTAACAATTAACTCGACATTGCTTTGGCCTCTAGTCTGTCTCAGAAGGCATTTTGTCAATAGGATGTATAGAAATATTGCTATATCACCACAAATTGTCTTGAGGGAAAGAGACTTGTAATTTTATCATGATGAATATTTGAAGCAACTACATTACTACTAAGTATACCACAGCTTCTCCTTCTGGACTGGTTCCAACATAAGGCAAACACAGAGATACACAGATACACACAGAGACAGAGAGAGACAGTGAGAGACAGACAGAGAGACAGAGACAGAGACAGAGAGAGAGAGAGAGAGAGAGAGAGAGAGAGAGAGAGAGACCTAAACCACACTATTCCCTGCTATAAGATGATTTTCTGCAGATGCAGTTACACTTCACAGTTCATCAGATGGACCAATAGTACCCAGGAAGATGCTCTCATCCTTTCACAAAACAGTCATAGCACAATTTTCAGGCACACTTGTGATGATTTTCATAACATGTTCAGTGAGCATCAAAAAAGTCAGGTATAATATATTTCCTTCATCCTTTTAGTTAAACTTATAGTAGTGAAATATGTGAAATATTGTTGCAAAAATAACGCCAACATGGAAAAGGAAATCTGAAAAGTCTTACCTTAAGATACCATTTGTATTTAGCATGTTCCCAACTTTCAGGATTTTGTGTCTTTTTGAAAAACTGTTCCACTTCATTCAACCATTGATTAAATACCTTCATATCATAATGAAAGTGTCGCCATTTTTCAACTGATCTGTCAAATCGTCTATAATTGTAAAACATGGATGAAGCAAAGTAAGTCATTTATAGGACACATTTTGTGGACACCACCCATTCTGTTTTTTTTCTGACAAATGCATAATTTTTGTAGTATCTTACATTTGTAAAATTCATTTTCAATTAGCAGATATATCTAATGTTATATAGGAAGTGTAAATTAAAACAAAATATAATATTTCCTTTAAAATTAAACAAATATATTGGTTAAAAAGAGTACTAGAAAATTAGTTCAGAGTATTAGCATCTTATTCCTTATGATAATTTTTAAAAAGTATTTTTTTATATTTTTAAAACATTTTTAAAATTTAAAATTTTTTTGAGAGCCATATGTTTAATTTTGAAATGCATGTAGATCTTATCAGTTTCATGAGGTTCAACCTTCCTCCTGATTCAGAACTCCAGTTACCATACTAAATATCCAGCTGCTTGCAGAAATGCCTCCTACTATTTCAGTTCCATGGTTACTCTGCCAGACCTTTGTTCTAACCCAGCTTGCTCCTTCCTACAGACTGTCTCATGCTCTCTTCTAGTCTACCCTAATTCTTTTGTATCAGTCATCAATATGTAAATACAACTTCTGTCATTGACCCTTAGTGACCACAAAGTCTTAGGAATCAGGAAGACAATTTTCAATGTCCTTTTTGTACTACATTATACTATGTACTGTCTCCCCCTCAGCCCTATTGCCTGCTTGCTGGTGCCTTTCCTCCTATATCAAGTCCATTCACTAGAGGCTACAACTCATCATGCAAGCCAAAATTCCCCTAACCCTTTCATCTATGTCTCTCTAGACATGATATTTACCTTAGTGCAACCCACTTACAGGAGCTTTTGCCAACTACCTGGAGACCCCACCTTTCTATGAGGATAAGATCCCTTTAGCTCTTTCTTGCAGCCTTTCGAAGCATTTCCTATTAGCATACCTCTGTTCTTCTATGTCACACATTACTATCTACCAGGCAACTCACAGCTACCTATTTTCTTAAGATCCAAACCAGAAAACAAAACTCAGAATTAGAATACTCAACCACAAAGACAAGTCCAGACATCAACATCTAGAATCACCTAAATCATTCCAAACCCAGATGCCTAGATACCAGCACAAATGCACAAGCGTTAACAGTTGAGACAATATGGCTCCTCTATAACCCAGCAATCTTACAACAGTAGGCTCTGATTAATGCAATATAGCTGAAGCACAAGACAAATATTTTAAAATAAAAATTATGAATATATTCAAAGACCTAGAAGACATAAGTAAATACTTTAATGGAGACTGAAAATATAAACTGTGGAATGAAATGATGAAAATACGATATGAAAACAACTTAATGAAGTATAATCATTAAAGAAACCCTAAAGTAAAACTGCAAATGATTGATTTAAGAAGTTAAACAAAAATATTTTATATAAATCTCACTAACAAAGTACATGATATGGAGTAGTCATTGAAGACAAGGTAAAAGAAAGAAATGGATAGATTAGTCAAAAACAATATTTTTTAAAAAATCCAGGGACAAACCACCTAGGAAATCTTTATCTGATACACTATGGAAAGACCAAAATTGAGAATAATAGAGACTGATGAAGGAAAAGAATCACAGGTCAAAGGCACAGAAAAAATGCAATGAAAGAAAATTTCCCCAACCTAAAGAAGTAGGTGTCTATCAAGGTACAAGAAACATACAGGGTTTGCAGCCTCTTAGGACGAACAACAATATGAACTAAGTAGTACCCTCAGAGCTCCCAGGGACTCAACCACCAACCAAGGACTATACATGGTGGGACTGATTGCTTTGGCAGCATGTGTATAGTAGAGGATTGCAAAGTCGATCATCAATAGGAGGAGAGGACCTCGGCCTTGTGAAGGTTTTGTGCTCCAGTGTAGAGGAATGCCAGGGCCAATAAGTGGGAGAGGGTGGGGTGGTGAGCAGTGGGAGGAGGGAGGGAACAGGGGTTTGTCCTTGTTGTTTTTGTTTGTTTGTTTGTTTGTTTTTTGGAGGGGAAAATGGGAAAGGAGAAATTTACATGTAAATAAAGAAAATATCTAATAAAAAATTTAAAAAATAAAAAAGAAACATACAGAGCTCTCAGTTTTTGCAGACCCAATAACCGGAGTCATCCAAAACACTGCAACAGAACACCAGCAACAGCCTTCACTCCCAACCCTACTTCCTGTGTATTCCACAGACCATCCTATTCTCCGACTACCTTCCTTAGCTGTTCATTGTTTCCCAGACCCCAAATTTGGCAGACAGCCCATGCTTAACCACTGGAAACACCTGTCAGAAGACCAGATATACTGCCTTAATCTTTCTTTACTTGGTCTGTTTCCCCAAGTTCAAATCCTCCTCGGGGTAGTTCCCATGTACTGCATAAGAACAACAGTTTCAACCTCCCCTCCCCTTGTACATGCTTCTTGTGGATCCCACAAACCACCCCACAACTGGTCTCCCTTTCTCCCCAGATTCCAACACCAAGAACCATAAATATACAAGGAAGTCAGCCAGTGAAACAAGCAACACACAGTCAACACACTCTGAAATTCCACAGAAGAAATAGAAACCAAGGAACACAGCAAAGAAAAAAACACCCATTGAAGACAAACCAAGAACTCAGCAAATCTAGACATACAATCACTACAAACCCCAAACACCTAGACATCAGCGTAAAAAATACAATCAATAACAGTAAGGATAATATGTATCTACTAGAGCTCAGATATCATACCACATCAGGCCCTGAGTGTTCCAACATAGATGAAGCATAGGAAAAAAAAGACCTTAAAACCAACTTGATGAAGATGATAGAGGTCAGTAAAGAAGCAATGAGTAAATCCTCTATAAAAAAAAATCCAGAAAAATACAAACAATTGGAGGAAACAAAGAACTTTTAAAAAGTCCAAGAAAATCCAAAGAAACAGCTGAAGGGAATGAATGAAACTGTTCAAGACCTGAAACTCTGAAACTAAAAATAGAACTAAATAAGACACAAAGTGAGGGAATTCTGGGAATAAAAATTTTAGGAATATGAACAGTAACCACAGAAGCAAGCTTCAGCAACATAGCAGAAGAAATAGAAGAAGCATGTCAGGCATTGAAGTTAGAATGGATGAAATGGGAACGTAAGTCAAAGAACATTTACATCTAAAAAAATTCTTGACATAAAACATCCAAGAAATAGAGGATGTTATTAAAACACCAAACCTAAGCATAATAGGAATAGAAGAAGAAGAATCCTAGCTCAAAGTCCTAGAAAATATTTTTAACAAAATCATAGAAGAAAATATTCCTAACATAAAAAAAAAACTTATAAAAGTATAAGAAGCAACAAAAGGCCAAATTAGTTTTGTCCAGAAAATAAAGTCCCTTTGCTACATTATAATAAAAATGCTAAACATACAAATCTAAACAGAATCAACTCTAAACATACAGAAGAAAGAAATAATATTAAAAGTTGCAAAGGAAAAATACCAAGTAACATTAAAAGGCATAAAACATAAAAAAATAAGAAAATGAATTAGAATTACACCTGACTTCTGAATGGAGACTAAAAGCCAGGAGGGCTTAGACAGATGTGTTGAAGACTAAAAGAGACCATATATGCAAGACTATACCCAGTAAAACTTCCAATCACCATAGATGCCTGGATAGTCAAAAGCCAAAAGCTGAATATCTCAGAAATCTAGGATAGAGCCAAACATGCCTGGAAAAAGTCAATGAAATAATTCCTAATGATATTCTCTTATAGTCATCATCAGAGAGGTTTCATTGAGCAACTGAGAACAATGGACACAGAAACCTGCAGCCAAACATGAAGCAGAGCTTGGGAAATTTTATAATTTTGTAGAAGATGGGGAGAACAAGTTTTAGGAGCTAAAGGGGTCAAGGACCCCCTAAGAATATGGCTCACAGAATCAACTAAGCTGGGCTCTAGGGGCTCACAGAGTTTGAAGCAGCAATCAGTGAGCTTGCATTGGTCTAAGATAGGTACTCTGTCATATATTATGGTTATGTAGTTTTGTCTTTTTATAGGAATCCCAATAGTGGGGGTTTTCTCTGACTATTCTGCCTGATGTTGTGACCTTTTTCCTCCCACAAGGATGCCTCATCTACCCTTGATATAAGAGCATGTATCTAGTATTACTATAACTTTTTATGTTGATATTCCTGGGGGTTTGCTCTTTTCTGAAATGAAACAAAGAAGGTGTAAATCTTGGAGAAAGAGGAGGTTATGGGAAGGACTGGGAAGTGTGTCTGAAAGGGAAAGAGTGGTCAGGATGTAATATATGAGAGAAGAGTATTTTTACTAATGAGTGTAATAATGTTATCAAGTATAATACTAAAAGATTTAGTAACATGAAATTTCTGAAAATATGTCTCCATCACTATAAATGTAATATAGGGGCAGAATTATATATTTATAATTACAAATTATATTGATATTTTACTTTAAAATAGATAAATAATGGTATTCAAAGAGCTTAAAGGTTAAAGACAAAGATATTCCACGATATAGTCAAATGTAAACAATATCTATCAATAAATGCAGCTCTAAAGAAGGTGCTAGAATGAAAACTCACACCCAAGGATGTTAATTACACACATGAAAACACAGGAAATACATAATCTCATACCAGCAAAACCAAAAGGAAAACAGACAAAAAGACAAACAGATACACACACACACACACACACACACACACACACACATATATATACCACCTCCACCACAACCATCACCACCAGCAGCATTACCACAAACCACCACCACAACAAAATAACAGTAATTAATCATTAGTAATTGAAATCTTTCAATAATAATGATTTCAATTCCCCAATAAAAATATACAGAGTTTCAGAATGGATGTAAAAACAAGACCTATCATACTGCTGCATCCAGGAAACACCTTAATAACATGAATAGACACTATCTAGGGTAAAGGGTTGGGAAAAGATATTCAAGGTAATCAAAACCACTTAATATCTAACAAGGTAGACTTTAAACCAAAAGTAATCAAAATAGGGAAGGACACTGCATACTCATCAAAGGAAAATTCTGTAAATTTTCCATTTTAATTCATACCATCTATGCTCAACACACAAGGGCACTTGTCTCAGTCAGGGTTTCTATTCCTGCACAAATACCATAACCAAGAATCAAGTTGGGGAGGAAAGCGTTTATTCAGCTTATACTTCCATATTGTTGTTCATCACTAAAGGAAGTGAGGACAGGAACTCACACAGAGTAGGAACTTGGATGCAGGAGTAGATGCTGAGGCCATGGAAGAATGCTACTTACTCACTTGCTTCCCCTGGCTTGCTCAGCTTGCTCTCTTATAGAACCCAGGACTACCAGCCCAGGGATGGCACCACCCACAATGGGCCCTCCCACCCTTGATCACTAATAGAGAAAATGCCTTACACCTGGATCTCATAGAGGCATTTCTTCAAGGGAGATTCCTTTCTCTGTGATAACTCTAGGTTATGTCAAGTTGACACATAAAATTAGCCAGTATAACTGACCTCTTGTCTACTTGACACACAAACATATCATTATTAAGCTTTAAGCCTTATTTTCTTATTCATCCCCAAGATCTAAATAACTTTCAAAGTCCCACAGTCTTTACTTATTAAAATTTCAATTCCTTTAAAATATCCAATATCTTTTAAAATTCAAAGTCTTTTTACAATTCAAATCTCTTAACTGTGGGCTCCACTAAAATACTTTCTTCCTTCAAAAGGGAAAAATATCAGGGCACAGTCACAACAAAAACCAAAATCAAACACAAACCACCCAATGTTTGGGATCCACTCACAATCTTCTAGGCTCCTCTAAGGGCATGGGTTACTTCACCAGCTCTGCCCTTTGTAGTACACACTTTGTCTTCTAGGCTCCAGATGCCTGTACACCACTGTTGCAGCTGTTGTTCTTGGCAGTCATCTCATGGTACTGGCATCTCCAAAACACTGTCTTCTGCTGTAACTAGGCTTCACCAATAGCCTCTCATAGGCTCTCTTCATGGTGCCAAGCCTCCTTTGCATTACCCCTGAAGTCCTGGGTCATGAATTGCTACCGAGGCTGCCTCTTCACCAATGGCCTTCCATGGCCTCTCACTCTCACAGTGCCAAGCCTCAGCTGCTCTTCATGATCCCCTCATGCCTTCAAAACCAGTATCACCTGGGTGACTTTTACACATTACCAAGGTCCAGCTGCTATCAAGAGATACAACCATGGCTGCCTCTGTAACACAACTTCTCTGTGCCCTCATGGTACTCTTCCTAGATTTCACCTTAGTGATATTTGTCTCCTCTTAATCACTGCTAATTTCTTAGCTACAGCTAACCAGCATCAATTATCTCAGTAATGCGAAAGTCTCACTTTAGTAGCTCTGGCTGATTCTTCAGCCCCAGCTAACCAAAACCACAGAATCTTCACAATCAAAACAGCAATGGCCCTCTGAAATTTCACAAGCCAGGCATCCATCTTCTGCATTGTCCTCAACATTATCTTCTAAGCTCCTACAGAACATCCTACAGAGCTCTTAACATCCCAATGGCTTTTTCAGTCCAAAGTTCCAAAGTTCTTCCACAGTCCTCCCCAAAACATGGTCAGGTTATCACAGGAATATCCCACTATGCTGGTACCAATTTGTCTTAGCATTTCTATTTCTGCACAAAACATCATGACCAAGGAGCAAGTCCGTGAGGAAAGGGTTTATTCAGCTTATACTTCCACATTGTTGTTCATCACCAAAGGGAGGACAGGAACTCACACAGGATAGGAACTTGGATGCAGGAGTGGATGCAGAGGCCCTGGAAGAACGCTGCTTACTCACTTGCTTCCCCTGACTTGCTCAGCTTGCTTTCTTATAGAATCCAGGATTACCAGCCCAGGGATGGCACCATCCACAATGGGCCCTCCCACCCTTGAACACTAATTGAGAAAATGCTTTACAGCTGTATCTCATGGAGTCATTTCCTCAAGGGAGTCTCCTTTTTCTGTGATAACTCCAGCTTGTATCAGGTTGAAACACAAAACCAGCCAGTTCAGCACTCAAGTTTGCAAAATAAACACAACAGCTTAAATGACACATTTAGCCTCAGACACTAATAGTATAAAACTTAAGTTTCCCAGCCTTGCTAACTGACAGGTCATCCACAAAAAACTAAACACAGAAATACTGGAAGAAACAGCCACTATAAAACCAAAAGAATATACCTTCTTCTCAAAACTTGCTGGAAACATCTTCAAAGTTGCCCACATACTCAGACACAAAGCAAGTGACAAGAAAATTTTAATAACCCCTTGCATCCTAGTAGACCACCTTGGATTATAGTTGAATATGAAAGCAAGAGAAATAGCAGAATGCTCACTATCTCATAAAAACTGAACAACTCTCTACTAAACAACAACTGGGTCAATACAGAAAATTAATACATAACATACCCAAATTAATGGGATACAATGAAGAGGAAATTTCATTGCACTAAATTCCTAGAGTAAAAAATGGAGAGATTTCATACTAATAACAGCACACTCGTAAGCTCTAGAAAAAAAAAGCAAGCTTTGAAAAGCAGACAGAAAGAAATAATCAAATGGGAGGGAGGCTAAAATCAATAAAATAGAAAGAATGAGAATAAAAATAATCAATGAAATAAAGAGTTGGTTCTTTGAGAAATTAAACATAATAGACAAACCCTTATCCAAACTAAATAAAAGACAGACAGATAATGGGCAAAATAACAAAGTGAGAAATGAAAGGGTATTATGACAACAGACACTGAGGAAATCCATAGAATCAGAAGGAATTTTTTTTAAGAAAGATGTATTCCACAAAATTAGAAAATCTAAAAGAAATGGATAATTTTCTTCATAGATACCACTTACCAAAATTAAATCAAGAATAGATAAACAATTTAAATAGATCTATAATCCCTAGTGAAATACAGTCATCAAAAATTTCACACTTGAAACAAACAAGCAAACAAACAAACAAACTCAGGCCTAAATAGTCTTAGAATAGAATTTTAGCAGATATCCAGGAAAAGAATTTACACCAATACTCCTCAAATTATTCCAGCAAATAGGGACAGAAGCAACATTGATAAATTAATTTTATGAGGCTACAGTTATCCTGATTAAAAATATACATTAAAGATCAGTAAAAGAGAAAATTACAGAAAAAATTCCTTATGAACACAGATGCAAAAACTCAATAAAATACTTACAAACCAAATCCGAGAGGGCATCAACAAGATCATTCAACATGTTCAAGTAAGCTTAAATCCAGAGATGAATGGATTGTTCAACATACACAAATAAGTAAATGTAATTTACCATATTAAAAAAAGGAAAGAAAAAATCACATGATATCAAAAAGGCCTTTGATAAAATCCAACAAGACTTCATGATAAAAGTCCTAAAGAGATTAGGGTTACAAAGGTCATGCCTAATTATTAGAAAGAAAATTTATAGTAATCCTGTAATCAACATCAACATAAGTGAATGGAAAGGAGCTTAAAGAAATTCCACTAAAATCTGGAACATGACAAGGTTGTTCACTCTGTCCCTACCTATTCAATATAGAATTTGATATTTTAGCTAGGAGCAGTACAACAACTGAAGGATATCAAAGCAATACAAAATGGAAAGGAAGAAGTCAAAGCATTGTTGTTTCCAGGTGATATGACAGTATACATTAGGGACCTTAAATATTCCACCAGGAACTCCTATAGTTGGTAAACACTTTCAACAAAGTGGCTGGATGAAATATAAACTAAAAGAAAAAAAAACAATAATCTTCCTATATTCAAATGACAAACAGTCTGAGAAAGAAATCAGTGAATCAACACCATTCTTAATAGCCTCAAATAATATAAAATATCTTAGAGTGATTCTAACCAAATAAATGAAAGAACTGTATGACTTAAAGTCTTTAAAGAAAGGAATTGAAGGACATATCAAAAGATTCGAAGATCTCCCATGCTAATGGATATGCAAGATTAACATGATGAAACTGGTTATCCTATCAAAACAATCTACAGATTCAGCACAATACTCATAAAAATCCCAACACAATTCTTTACAGACCTTGAATGGACAATTCTCAACTTCATATGTCAAAGTCAAATAAAAAAAAAAAAACAAAATGAAAACTGGACAACTAAAACAATTCTGAACAATAAAAGTGCTTCTGAAAGTATCAACATCCCTGATTTAAGTTGTTTCTACATAGCTATAGTAATAATAGCCACATAATATTGGCTTAGATACGAACTTGTTGATCAGTGGAATCAAATTGAAGGCCCAGGTATAAATCCACATGCCTATGGAAAGTGAGGTTTTTATAAAGGAACCAGAAATAGAAAGTAAGAAAGCATTTCAACAAATGGTGATGGTAAAATTGGATGTTAGTATGTAGAAGAATGCAAATAGATCAATATCTATCACCCTGTATGAAACACAAGTTATAGTGAATATAAGACCGGAACATGAAACCAGACACACTGGACATGATGGAAAAGAAATTAGCCTTGAATGCATAAGCATAGGTGACAATTTCTTGAATAGAATACCGATATCATAGAGACTAAGATGAACAATTAAAAATGGAACCTTGGCAGGTACAGACAAAGCCCAATGTGAAGGTAAAATCCAGAGGAGTAGTCTCTGCTCACAGTCCTGCTCCTCTTAGGCAGCAGCTTGCTGCACAGTTCCCTCCATTTTTCCTTCCACACAGAAGTCCTGAGCCTTTGTGATGGGCTTGGAGATTTTCTTGGTATCAGCCATTCTGACCATGAGCTGCCCTCAGGATTTCCTCATCTGTTTCCTGTACTATGAAGTGGTGCCAAAAGCTAATATTGCTTGGGTACCAGAGAGCAGCCAGATCCCAGTTGAAAAGACTGCCAGCCACATGGAAGAACAATAAAGAACTGTCCCCCAGTATGAATCTAAGGATGGGACCAAGAAATTCCTTTTGAAAGTTGTCTCTGTGGACAATGCCATGACCATCAATGTGCTGGAACACAGTACACAGCAGGGATCTGATTAGATTCTGAACCTAGATGATTATACTAATGCAGAAGACCCAAGTGATTTCCACAGGACCTACAAGAACAGCGAGGAGATTTGAAATTATCACACCTACCTGTAACCATAGGAGAAGGCTCTGTAAGCAGTGTCCATCTGTAATTCTCAATTGCCAGTTCCAGAAATGTAAACCCTCTTAAGAATCCCTCAGATCATGGTCATAATAACCATCAGCCCCTTTGGCATGGTCCACTGAATTCATTTCCTGTACTGAGAAGATCTAGACCCCTATGAGTGTCAGAGAGTTGGAATAATTGTGGATCCCCTGAGATCTTGCTTCCCAAATGGGCTTCATCCTGGTGCTGTACCCCCAGGAACTCAATTTGACCCCTTTGGACCCATTGAGACTAGCCCATCTGGACCTAAGAGAGACCATCTTCCTGAACTGGGCAAGGATGACCTGTGAAGGCCTTAAGAATGTGACATCTCAGCCTCCCTTTCACAGAAACTCCCACCGTTGTCTGTGTTCTTGTGAGCTAGGGACTAAGGATTCTGTCCACATCTTTGCAGGTCTGCTGGGATTACACTTCACCACCTTGTGGAAGCAGAGGCACCTGCTACAGCAACTCCACCCATCAGCATATAGGTCCCAAGGGGAAACCAATGTGTCTCTATCATATCTAGATCCTTCCCACATCCAAAGGAGACCTTTAGAATGAAATGTCAATATAGAATTC
The DNA here is from genome assembly GCA_019843815.1 of Montemys delectorum. Taxonomy (NCBI): domain Eukaryota; kingdom Metazoa; phylum Chordata; class Mammalia; order Rodentia; family Muridae; genus Montemys; species Montemys delectorum. Next base: position 12,666 of record JADRCD010120095.1, read on the forward strand.
ATGTTGCTTGTTAAAAAATGATACCCTCAGAATCCCATCATGAGAACACCAAAAATTCCACCAGAGAACTCCTAAGCCTAATAAACAATTTCAGTAAAAGTAGCTGTATATAAAATTAACTGAAGCAAATCAGTGGCCTTCCTCTACACAAAGGATAAATAGGTTGAGAAAGAAATTAGGGAAACAACACCCTTCACAATAGCTACAAATAATATAAAATACCTCGATGTGACTCTAACTAAGCAAGTAAAAGATCTATATGACAAGAACTTCAAGTCTCTGAAGAAGGAAATCGAAGAAGATCTCAGAAGATGGAAATATCTCCCATGATCATGGATTGGCAGAATTAATATAGTAAAAATGACCATCTTGCCAAAAGCAATCTACAGATTCAATGCAATCCCCATCAAAATTCTAACTCAATTCTTCACAGACTTAGAAAGAGCAATTTGCAAATTCATCTGGAATAACAAAAACCCTAGGATATCGAAAACTATTCTCAACAAGAAAAGAACCTCTGGTGGAATCACCATACCTGAACTTAAGCTGTACTGCAAAGCAATTGTGATAAAACTGCATGGTTTTGGCACAGTGACAGGCAGGTAGATCAATGGAATAGAATTGAAAGCCCAGAAATGAACCCACACACCTATGGTCACTTGATCTTTGACAAAGGTACTAAAACCATCCAGTGGGGAAAAAAAAGACACCATTTTCAACAAATGGTGCTGGCTCAACTGATAGTTAGCATAGAAGAATGCAAATCGATCCATTCCTATCTCCTTACAAAGTTCAAGTCCAAGTGCATCAAAGACCTTCACATAAAAGCAGATTCACTGAAATTAATAGAAAAGAAAGTGGGGGAAGACCCTCAAGCACATGGGCACAAGGGAAAATTTCCTGAACAGAACACCAATAGCTTATGCTCTAAGATCAAGAATTGACAAATGGGACCTCATAAAATTGCAAAGTGTCTGTAAGACAAAGGACACTGTCAATAGGACAAAAACGGCAATCAATCAATTGGGAAAAGATCTTTACCAATTCTATATCTGATAGAGGGCTAATATCCAATATATAAAAAACTCAAGAAGTTAGACTCCAGAGAACCAAATAACCCTATTAAAAATGGGGTATAGAGGTAAACAAAGAATTCTCAACTGACGAATACTGAATGGCTGAGAAGCATCTAAAGAAATGTTCAACATCTTTAGTCATCAGGGAAATGCAAATCAAAACAATCCTGAGATTCAACCTCACACCAGTCAGAGTGGCTAAGATCAAAAAAGCAGGTAACAGTAGATGCTTGTGAGGTAGTAGAGAAAGAGGAACATTCCTTCATTGCTGGTGTGATTGGAAGCTGGTACAACAATGGTAGAAATCAGTTTGGCAGTTCCTCAAGAAATTGGACATAGCACTACCAGAGGACCCAGCTATACCACTCCTGGGCATATACCCAGAAGATGCTCAAACATGTAATAAGGACCCATGCTCCACTATGTTCATAGCAGCCTTATTTATAATAGCCAGAAACTGGAGACAACCCAGATGTCCCTCAACAGACGAATGGATACAGAAAATGTAGTACATCTACACAATGGAGTGCTATTCAGGTATTAAAAACAATAAATTTATGAAATTCTTAGGGAATAAATGGATCTGGAGAGTATCATCCTGAGTGAAGTAACCCAATCACAAAAGAACACACATGATGTGTACTCATTGATAAGTGGATATTAGCCCAGAAGCTCGGAATATCCAAGATACTATCCATAAACCACAAGAAATTCAAGAAGAAGGAATATCAAAATGTGGATACTTCGATCCTTGTTAGAATGGGGAACAAAATACCCATGGAAGGAGTTGCAGAGACAAAATATGGAGCAGAAACTGAAGGGAGGACAATCCAGAGACTGCCCCACCTAGGAATCCTTCCTATATATAATCATAAAACCCAGACACTATTGTGGATGTCAGCAAGTGCTGGCTGACAGGAGGCTGATATAGCTATCTCCTGAGAGGCTCTGACAGTGCCTGACTAATACAGAGGTAGTGGCTCACAGCCATCCATTGGACTGAGCACAGGGACCCCAATGAAGGAGCTAGAGAAAGGACCCAAGGAGCTAAAGGCGTTTGTAGTCCCTTAGGACTAACAACAATATGAACTAACTAGTACCCTCAGAGCTCCCAGGGACTAAACCACCAACCAAAGAGTACACATGGTGGGACTCATGGCTCCAGCAGCATATGTATAGCAGAGGATGGCCTAGTCAGTCATCAATGGGAGGAAAGGTCCTTAGTTATGTGAAGGCTCTATGCTCCAGTGTTGGGGAATGCTAGGGACAGGAAGAGGGAGAATGGGAGTTGGTGAGCACAGGAAGAGGGGAGGGAATAGCGGATTTTTTCAGAGGGGATACCGGGAAAGGAGATATCATTTGAAATGTAAATATAGAAAATATCTAATAAAAAAAGAAAAAAAAGTCAAAGCAGAGAAATTGGGTCAAACTGACTCGACAGCCAACTCTTGGCTTTAAAGATGAAAAAGGCTACAAGTCAAGGAATAAACAACAACAACAACAGCAACAACAACACAAAAAACAACAATATAAACAAAAAACAAAAAAAAAATGGGAAACCTCATGAAACTGAAAATCTTCAGTAAGGCAAAATAAACACTGTCAATAGGACAAAATAGAAGGCTATAGATTGGGAAAGGATCTTCACCAACCCTACACCTGACATAGGACTAACATTCAAAATATATAAAAAAGTCAAGAAACTACATATCCACAAACCAAATACTCTGAATTAAAAATGGGGTCCAGATCTAAACAGAGAATTCTCAACAGAGGACACTGAATTTGCTAAGAAAGACTTAAAAAAAGTTGAACATCCTTAACTATCTGTAAAATGTGAATCAAAACTACTTTGAAATTCCATGTTACAACTGTCATAATGGCTAAGATCAATAACTCAATTAACAGCTCACATTTTCAAGGGTTTGATGCAAGGTAACATTCTTCTCTTGCTGTTCAGAGTGCCAACTTGTACAACCAATGTGAAGGCTTGGTATTTCCTTAGAAAATTGAGAATTGGTCTATGTCAAGACCCAGCTATAGTCTTGGGTATATACCCAAAGGCAGGTCCATCCTATCACAAGGACATTTGCTTAATTATGTTCATTGTGGCTTTGTTCATAATAGTCAGAAACTGGAAAAAAAACTAG
>JADRCD010120142.1:0-10382 GCA_019843815.1 Montemys delectorum
GAGATGTTCTTATTCAGTTCAGTACTTTACATGCACAATCTGCTCTTGGGTGGGTGAGGGAGTGAACAGAAGAAAAAAATCCAAACACAGATGCCATGTAAAAGTGAAATGCCTTCTTACGGATTTGTCATGAAGTTTAGACAATCTTAGGCAACATGCCATACTTGCTAAAAGGCATTAAAGAATACTAAGAGTGAGTCAGATGTGACCACACCTGCCTCTAGTCTCGACTCCTAGCACACAGAGGCAGGAGGATCATAATTCCAGGTCAGCACAAGCTAGAGTGGGAAGTTTCAATAAGGAAGGAATAGTATCTAATCCCTGGAGCATGCAGAGGTCCTAAAAGGCTCACAACTATCTGTACAGCTACAATGTATACTCATATACATAAAATAAATAAATCTTAAAAAAAAAAAAAGAATCCTAATAAAGGCTTTCTTAATTAAAAAGCACTGGTCTAATATTCAACAATGCTATTAACATGGTTGAGACAAGTTCTTCCCCAGGTTGAACTATTTGAAAATCAAGATATTTTAACCTCTCATTGTCATTTGATTCTACTTGCAACACAATTCAAAACTAAAGCAATTAATATTAGACTAGGATCAAGCTTCCAAGTTTCATACCTATTTATTAACTGTGTGTATTGGGCAAGCCAATTAATCTCTAACATCTCAGAGCCTCAGTTTCCTTACCTAGTAAATTTAACTAATAAGAATCCTAATTAAGGGGGCTGGTGAGATGGCTTAGTGAGTAAGAGCACCTAATGCTCTTCCAAAGATCATGAGTTCAAATCCCAGCAACCACATGGTGGCTCACAACCGCCCGTAATAGGATCTGATGCCCTCTTCTGGTGCGTCTGAAGACAGCTACAGTGTACTTATTTGTAATAATAAATAAGTCTTTGGGCTGGAGCATGCAGAGGTCCTAAAAGGCTCACAACCATCTGTACAGCTACAATGTATACTCATATACATAAAATAAATAAATCTTAAAAAAAAAAGAATCCTAATAAAGGCTTTCTTAATTAAAAAGCACTGGTCTAATATTCAACAATGCTATTAACATGGTTGAGACAAGTTCTTCCCCAGGTTGAACTATTTGAAAATCAGGATATTTACTTCATTGTATTTCTGTGGCTTACTCATAAATACAAACTAAACTCTGAATTTTGAAATTTTATCTCAAACATTAAAAAAAAAAAAGTCAAAGACTCAGGTAGTGTGGTGGTGGTTTACACCTTTAACTCTAGTACTCAGGAGGCAAAGGCAGATGGATCTCTGAGTTCAAGGCCAGCCTGAATTCCAGGATAGCTAAGGCTACACAGAGAAACCCTGTCTTGAAAAACCAACAGAGAGAGAAAAAAAGCCCCAATATCTTAGCTGTCAGTGGTGGTGCATACCTTTAATCCTAGAACTTGAGAGGCAGAGGCAGGCAGAACTCTGTGAGTTCAAGGCCAGCCTGGTCTATAGAGTGAGTTCCAGGACAAGCAAAGCTACACAGAAAAGCTCTGTCTCAAAAAAACAAAACAAACAAACAAAAACAAAACAAAAACTCACAAACAAAAAAAAATTAAAAAACAAAAATAAAAAAGTCAAAGAAATATTCCAATTTCTACTAAAGCTATAGAGTACCACCTACAGATGGGAAAAAAGAAGAGAAAAATGGTATGATAAATATTTAATACTATTAGCTATAATAGAATTTTCCCAAGTATACAATAAAAAACACTAGAACCTAGAGATGTTAATGAAGAACATATTTTAAAAATATTTTTGAAATGAAAAGTACTATCTGATTGAAGCAAAAACTGAGTTAAAGTCAAATGTAGTCCCTTACTGTGCTGTGTGGCTTCTCAGAATAACAGCCAAAAGTCAGTCAGTGCTCCCTGAGCCTTCACGTTATAAACCTCATTTAGTTCCTATAGTCCTGTGAAATGAATACTATTACCTTTCCATAAACAGATATTCAGGATATTTACTTCATTGTATTTCTGTGGCTTACTCATAAATACAAATTAAATTCTCTGCATTTTGAAACATTTGGGGCTTTGAGTAAGTGAATGTTAAATTCCAGACATAAGTTATAGTCTGCCCAATGCTATCAAAATTAAAATGTTGCAAGATTATATATAAAACCTGTATATTCAGGGGCTAGAGATGTAATTCATTTGTTAATTTCTTACCTAGTATACCCAGGACCTAAGTTCCAGTCTCAGCACTGCATAAACTGGAATGATGGGGAATACTTGTATAGCAGAAGAGGGCCAGGCCGTCAGGCCATCCAGACTACAGAAGAAGTTCAAGCCAACTAGCTTATAAGAGATCCTGTTTCTAAAGTAATAAATTCTGTACATTCAGATTCTCTTGAAACCATTTGAAAAATGGAAAAATTTGATAACAGTAGTTATAAAATAACCCATTTCATTAATTTCTGTGTGAATGATTCATGTTTCCATATTTGTACACGTGTGATGCACATGTGTGTGGAGGTCATGGTCTCTTCAGCAGTCACTTTCTACCTTACTTTCTGAGATAAGGTCTTTCACTAAACCTGGAGTTCATTTGTTTGGCTGGTTTAGCTGGCCAGCAAGTGAGCCCCAGGAGCACTCAAGTCTCTAGCTCCCAGAGCTGGAATAACAGGCGTGCAAGCATTCCTAACCTTTATGTGAGTGCTGGGGATCTGAATCCAGGTCTTCATGTTTACATGGCAAGCATTTTATTGACTAAGCCATCTCCCTGGTCCCTCATTCATTTTGAAATAATAACATAGGTGCTCTGGTCATTAAACTTCTAATCCATCTCAACTAACCTTCCCTGGATTAGAGTATACAGGGCATTTTGGTTTTTTGTTTTTAATCATTACATGTATGTGTATATGAGTGTGCAGGCACACAAGAGTGGTGAACAGAGGACTTGCCGATGTTGGCTCTCTCTCTTCTCACCATATGTGACTGAGAGATTAAATTCAAGCAATCAGTCGGGCTTGGCAGCAAGCATCTTTACCTGCTGAGCTATCTGCATCCTGTATACAAGTTTTTAATATGTATTAAATGAAGTTGGGCATGGTCACTCGCCCCTATAGTCCTAACACTCAGAGGTAGAGGCAGGAGAACCACCTTAGGTTCAAGGCCATCTTAGACTACATAATAAGACCCTGTCTCAAAAAGAAACCTAACATGCAATAAATACTACCACTCTCTCTAAAAGACGTTAGGTAAGGAAACATGGTATTTCTCAAACTTGTTTCCCTACTTAACTTTTTCGAACTATCAAACACATTTTGGAAATCCTAACAAACACAGATTTGTAAATACATAAACAATGTTTAAATGAGTATCAAAATAGAGGTGAAGAAAATAGAAACTACTTACAAATATTAGTCCAGATATCAAAGAAGATGTCCCTGTAAGTGCCACATAGAACTTGGGTGTCAGGGAACTTAAAAACCCTGTCACTGTTAAAAGAGAAAACATTAAAGTTTTTACAAAGTAAAAATTTGAAGTCCATTGCAATCACGCAAGTATGTTTCAGTGGAGGGAGGTAAGCAGTGAAGAAGCTTGGCTTCTAATGAGGTTATGTTCAAATGAGCCTATCAATTGAAAATACTACAGGTAAAAAGGTAGGCTACATCTCTAACCTTCCAGCTGCCATTACTTAGCAACACAATGCTGTGGATAGCATTGGCTGTTTACTCTCCACTTTGTATGAATGCAAGTGGGAAGCACTGGTTTACTGTTGCTGCCCAGTATCATAGAGATCATGATGGGAAAAGATCAAAATCCAAAAGTTCTACTGAATGTAGACAGCTTTTCCACTATTGCAAAGCTCAAACATTCTAAGCTGACTGCCCTAAGTCAGTAACTGTGTACATTAACACCTAAAGTGAAATTCATTTGAAAAAGTTATTAAGACAATAGTAACTTTAAGTCCCCATTGTCTGATATCTTGAGACGCTCCTCATATATATAAAAGTGGGGTTTACACTGTTGTTTAGTTAAATAAGAAGTAAATCAAAATGAGTGTGTACAAGGCCTTAGGATCAATATCTAGGGTCAAAGAAAGGAAAAAGAAAAGAAAATCAAGTCACAGTGAGATAATTTAGCCTAGTTTTCTGAAAATCTAAAATACAAGCCATAAGTTAAGACTACAACTTAAGCAAATATATAAGGATAAAAAGCTAGACACACTTTCATAATATAGTCCGGGCTGGTCTCAAACTTACTATGTGGCTGAAGATGGATGGCCTTGAACAACTGATATATCTGTATGTACTTTCCAAGTACTGGGATCACATGCATGTAACAGCATTCCTGGTTTATGGGTGCTGGGATTGAAGTCCATGGCTTCCTGTATGTTAGGGAAGTACTCTATCAACTGAGCTACATCCCTAGCCCCAATTTTGAGGCTAGGTTCTAAAAGAAACGAAAATCTATAATAGTCAACTGCTTTCATCTGAATGGTATATGTAGTTAAAACATAGCCAATAAGCCAAAGTTAGCAGGCTTGATAGTTCAAACCTGCAATGCTAACATTCTGGAGGCTGAGGCAGGAAGGTCTCCAGCTCAAGGATATCCTGGACTATAAAGAGAGCTGGTGTATAAAAACAATTTTTAAAGCCAGGCTAGCTAGTATATGCCTCTAAATCCACCACTTAAGGGTGGCTCAAAGGACCAGGAGCTCAAGCTCAGTCTTGGCTACATCCTGGCCTCAAACAACAAGAAGCAGAAAAATAAATGACAAACTCAATGAATAGCATTTTAATGAGCACACAAATTACCATTAAGCATTTCATCAACCTATTCCAGACAAATTAGACAATATGTGGTACCTATCCTCTAAAATACACAAAGCATTTTAATTTTAGAACATTATCCTATGGTCTTTCATGTCATCTCAGGAGACAGAAAAGGGAGACCACTGCCTTCTCAAAGGACAGAAAAATTAACAGAGCCAGCATCTAACAGAAATATTTCCATCTTCTTCTGAGGCTGCAGAAAGAAATACTGCAATAACACCACAACAGGTCCAGGACCCCATCTTTTCATCCTACCTATGGCTAGGGAACAGTATTTGCAGAATCCGCATGGATCAACACTGCTAACAAGTTTTTAAAACTTTAGCCCAGACTACATGACAAATATTGCACAACTGCCGCAGGTAAATATTAAACAAACCCACCGTTGTCTGTGCTTCTCTCTCCTCTCCCTTTCCTGTACTATCTTATGACTCATGATAAAGTCTGAAGGATAAAAATATTACGAAAAACGTTTTTTTAATTGAACTGCCTTACACTATAAGTATGATCCATTAAAATCATTTTCTATCTTGTATGACAGATGTGCTTGTCTCGGTTTTCAGGGTGTGGGTTCTTTAAGGTAGGCGGCTCCAGACTCAACGGTACGATTTTTTTATGGGACATTGCAAACCATAAGAATGTATATAAATTGTGTGTGCATATCTGCGAATGCTCTCCTTCTGTCTTACCACCTGAAGCTTGCAGCGTGTCAGGTAGCTTTTCCGTGGTTACGAAGACAGAACTGAGAGGGCGAACCTTCGGGGCTCTAGGGAGGGGCCGATAAACTGCAGCACAGGTTTAACAATCAGCTGCCCGGTTGTTGTGGCCCAAGAGAAAAAAATAAAATAAACCCACTGGAGCATGCAACACCAATTTCCCTTCTGCAAAGCCCTCCATGACTCCCCGAGAATCTCTGATCTTTGGCGCTTGTCCCCGACTGTCCAGGAGGTTTGGGCCTCTCACCCGCTGTCACGTTGTCACACAGCCTCAGCGGGACCCTCAGAGCGTAAAGCAGCCCCAGCCCCGCCAGGAACCACAGCGTGGACCCAGAGTTCGCCAACCCAGCCTTCAACCGCTCTTTCCAGCCCAGCGGCGGGCCCAGGCCCAAGCCGGGAACAGGTGCATGGGGACACCCCACAGCCCGCGCGGCTTCCGCAAAGTAGTCTCCGTCCGCCATCTTGCGGCTCCAGCAGGCGCCGGGACCTGGGAGGGGAGAAGGGCCGGAAACCCGGAATTGGGAATCCTGGGATAGTGGCGGACTTGAAGCTGGCCTCTTGTCTAGGCTGAGTCCTGGAGAACTGGACGGAGATCTGGAAGGTGGCGGAGCACGGTGGCCAACAGAGGGGCTACCTAGTCCTCTAGGAGGACGGGGAAGGATCTGATGGTGGCACTTATTCTGCAGGAAACGGACTCAATGTGGCGCTGGAGGGAAGTGGTTTTTGTTCCATACGTGGTTGAGGGTCACCTTTCGCCCTGTGCCGGGGTTGGAAAAGTACTGATGTCTCCTAGAGCCGAGCAGCTCTTAGTGCACTGGACTCGGAGACCCACGGGATCAGAAAAAGTGCAGCAACTGCTACTTGACCAGAGGGAATCCAGGCGCCACGGACAGTCGAGACACGCCACCAAGCATTCCAGGACGAATGGGAAAGTGACTGAAACTCAGTGAGGAGAAAAAAATGTTCAGACTGTAAAGCCCTGAGGGGAAAGCCGACTTCCTAGAACTTTGACTCCAGGCTGTCACGCCCGCGCGGAACTGACATGGCGCCCCCTTGGCCGGAGCTTCCGGGCGGGTCCTTCCGACGGCCCCCTCGGTGATTCCACCACTCAGCTTCCTTCCCGGCCTGCCTCGCGCCGGCCCGCCGGGCTGGGCCAGAGCAGCCAAGATGGCCGACTTTGAGGATCGGGTGTCGGATGAGGAGAAGGTAAGGGGTCCGCCTCTCTCTTTTACTTCCTCCCCCGAGGGGGCCCAGGGGTCCGAGCCGGCAGCAGTGGGAAACTTGGCGGTGTCCCCAGGAAAAAGAAGGTTGTTTCCCGGTGCTGGCATATTCCCTCTGCACCCGGGACGCTTCCTTCCTGAAAGGGAGCTTTCGTTTGCCTCACGGTGGCCCCAGTCCCCCATTCCTCAACTCTTCTTTTCATTCCGGACAGAACACAACCTTCCTTCAAAAGAGGAGACACTTTGCCCGATTGACTTTTAACTGTAGACTCTTTTCTGTAATTGTAAGACAGGAGGTGAAGGTGATGTCGGGACGTGTCAGGCGGCGGTTATTTTACCGCCTTTGGCTGTTGGGGCTCACCCCACCCCCCGTTTATAGGTACGATTGGGGTTAGTTTAGAACGAGTCACTTCCTGATCAGAGTGGCCTCCTTAACTTCCCTTTTGCGCCTCCTTCCTCAGGAAGTGATTTTGCTGTCAGGACTTCTTGTCAGGGAGAGGTCCTCTGGTGGTGTCTGTCCACCTAACTACACGCCCTCGTCTTTTCTCAACTACTGACGACTGAACTGATTGGATAAAAATAAATCAGTAAACCTCAGGGGATTTGCTTAAGAATTTGACCAGCACCTTTATTCCTGTTTATGCTCTCTTGTGTGCACGTTTAGCCCCAAGGTGACTTCTGTTCCTTCTGTCTTAATCTTAACTATAATTTTTTTCAAAGTAGTTTTTTTTTTTTACTTCCTGTTAAACAGCGAGAAATGGCCAGCAGACTTTTTTCAACTCCAGAAAGGTTATGTAGTAAATAAACCTCACATTTAACACATTCAATTTTGCTGAAACAACCCAACCCTTTTTTGATGACCTACTATGGTGCTTTATAGCTAGGTTTGTCAGAGTGTCGTTTGTGTACTTAGATCTTTAAAGATGTTTTAAATACAAGGATATATTCCAAATTTGATAGGATGACCTTTTCTGACAACAACATACATTTGCTAAACAGTTTGTCCAAAAAGGAAAGAAGTACTTGGTTCTTTAGTAAACACAGAATCTTGGGGTTGCTAGAAGTTAGAATGGTCTCATTAGATAACTACTTATGGGACAAAAATATGTCTTTTGTTTCCTGCAGTGACTGTTACAAAGTATATGCCCTCCAATATTCTATAAAATCTGCCTGTGTTCTTAGAAAAAGAAATTGAAGATTGTTGGGAGGGGAACAGACTATTTTTGATCACTTCTTCAAAAAGAATAATTTAATATACACCTGTGTATGAATGAGCCACTGTCTTTAAATGCTGAGAAGGGTGCTTAACACCTTTATAAACCACTTAACAGGATCCAGGATGGCAGTTTGTTGGTAGAAGTTGCACTTCACATGGTGCAACATCCTGTGTTTGAACTTCAGCATTAACGGGACAGAAACTGAAAAGCCACCAAATAACACTTTAGTATTGATTTCTCTTATTTGGACATTGAGCATTATAAATGTTAAAGACCTAGGAAATCAAAACTAACACTGGAAAGAAAACTATGACGATGTTTATTCTAAAGCAAATACTTTTGGTTCACATAATGTTAAGTTAGAGTGAAATTTTTTATTCCTTTTCTTGAGACTGGGTCTTGTTTGGCTCGTGTAAACCTCTCACTATACTGCCTATAGAGTGATCCGGACCCCTAGTCTGCTTGTCTCTGTCTCTCAAATACTGCTGTTACAGGTGCATACACCATCACACTTAACGTTATTGCTTAGTTTTAATAATGATAGAGCAAGCCAATCATAACTAGTAAATCTGCCCCAGAATTTTTTATAAATCCTATTCCTATTTTAGTAAAAAGCTTTTTTTTGTTTTGTTTTGTTTTGTATTTTGGGGACGAATTATTGCTATGTAGCCCTAACTGGTCTGGAACTTGCTCTGTAGACTGGTCTGATCTCTAATTTGTCCTGTCTCTGCCTCCCACGATTCTGGGTTTAATAGAGGTCTTTTTTGTTTTGTTTTGTTTTTAGTTGACTACATTATCTTTATTGGTGTAGATAATGTAGTATAATGATACAGTAAAAATCCTTATGATTTGAGCCAGGCATGGCGGTGCATTCCTTTAATCTAAACATTCAAGAGGCAGAAGCAGGTAGATCTCTGAGTTCAAAGCCAGCCTTGTCTACATAGGGAGTTCCAGGAGTACATAGATTCCTATCATTTTATTAGGTTCCTTTCCTCAGAGCTGACAGGCACATTCATACCTCTTTAAATCTATGAGTAGAAAGAAACGGTTGCTGGGAGGCAGAAGCAGGTGGATTTCGAGGCCAGCCTGGTCTACAGAGTGAGTTCCAGGACAGCCAGAGCTACACAGAGAAGGCTTGTCTCGAAAAGAAGGAAAAGAAAGGGCTTTGTAAAACTTCTTGATTTTTGAGCTTCTTACCTACTTTGCCTGCTTTCCTTCTAATCTTTAGATTGATTTTAACAGAAATTAAAAGGCTAGGGGAAAAAGGCTGGTCCTAGTGGTCTTGTCTATAATAGTTACAGTTCTTGGGAGATAAAGACAAAGAGGATTAGGAATTCATGCCCATCCTTGGTTACATGAATGAGATCCTTTCTTTAAAAAAGTTGGGGCTGGAGAGATGGCTCAGTGGTTAAGAGCACTAAACTGCTCTTCCAGAGGTCATGATTTCAAATCCCAGCAACCACATGGTGGCTCACAACGATCTATAATGAGATCTGACACCCTCTTCTGGTGTGTCTGAAGACAGCTACAGTGTACTTACATATAATAAATAAATCTTTAAAAATAAATAAATGTTTTAGGGTGGTGTGTGTATGTGTGTTTTGAGAAAATATTTTACTGATTTGAATGTCTTGGGATTCATAAGCAAGTAACCCCTGATGAGATTTTTGCAGTAATTATTTATTTGTTTACTTATTTTGATTTATTGAGACAGTCCAAATTCTGTAGCTCAAGCTGATCTGGAACTCACTATGTAGCCCAGACATAACTCCTAGTGACACTTCTGTCTTTCGGTCATTGGTGTCAGGCTTATAGTAGTGAGCCACCATCCAAGCAGTACAAACTAATCTTAAAAATCTTTCCCGGCCTGGTGACACAGGTCTTTCATCCTAATTGCTTAGGAAGCTGAGGCAAGAGGATAGAAAAATGTAGGGTCTGTCCAGGCTACAGAGCAAATTGAAGTACAGCCTGGCAAACTTGGTGAGACTGTCTCAAAAAAGAGAAAGGGAGGTGGGAGATGGACCGGATGTGTAGGTCAGTCAGTGGTAGAGCATCACCAGCACCTGCAAAGTCCCCTGGACCAGTCCTCAGGTCTGCAGGATATTTGAGCATTAGTTTCTACTTTGAATTCTTGAAAGAAATCCAGAATTTTCATTTTCTTCTTGTTGAAGACTTCAAATACGTTTGATTTGGGATAGTTATGTTTTGTTGTTATTGTTCTGTTTTAAATATGTATGGTGTGTTGCCAAAAGGAATAATTTAATAATCTTTGTATGTTTTGTAAAGCAGTAAGCCCTTACATAAGTTTGGCATTTGAGGCCTTTGATTTCTCTCAAGCATTTCAATAAAAGCAAGTAAAGTCATTTTTATAACCAGCTGCTAAAGCTTTTATTTTATCACTTTAAAAGTGGAAGGGTTTTTTTTTTTTTTTT
>JADRCD010120144.1:0-17263 GCA_019843815.1 Montemys delectorum
AAAAAAAAAAAAAAAATAGAGAATACCCAAGATACAGTCCACAGAACTCAAAAAGGTCAACAAGCTGAAGTGCCCATGTGAAGATGCCTCAGTCCTACTTGGGAGGGAAAAGAAAGCAATCACAAGTGGGGAAGGAGAGAGGGATCTGGGAGGTAAAGTGGACTGGGAATGTAAGGGAAGAGGAAAACCTGATCTGGTATTGTCTGAGGCAATAGGACCGAATCCCTGAGGGTCAGCAGAAAGAATGGAAACAGGCAACCTCAGGAGGTAGTAGATTAGGGGCATCCTCCAGAATGCACCAGAGACCTGAGAGGTGAGAGACTCTCAAGACTCAAAGGGAAGCACCTTAGATGAAATGCCTGACAGTACAAAGAGGGAACTTATAGAGCCCACATCCAGTAGAAAGACTGGGCATCAAGTGAAGGAGGCTGTTTGCCATCCCACGGTTAAAACTTTCACCCATTCTTGTTCCTGTCTGAAAGAACTGCAGGCATGGAAATGGAGAAAAGCCTGAGGAAAAGAAGGTCCAGCGACCGGCCCAAAGTGGGATCCAGCTCAAGGGGAGGCCCCAAGGCCTGACACTATTACTGAAGCTATGGAGGGCTCATTAAAAGTGGCCTATCATGACTGCCCTCTGAGAGACCCAACAAGCAGCTGAAAGAATCAGATGCAGATGTTTGCACCCAACCAATGGACAGAACCAGCTGACCCTGTTGTTTAATTAGGGAAGGCTGAATGAAGCTGAGGAGAAGGGCAATCCTGTAGGACACTAGCATTCTCAATTAATCTGGAATCCTGAGATCTCTCATACACTGGACCACCAAACAGGGAGCATACACCAGCTGATATGAGGCCCCCAACACATATACAGCAGAAGACTCGCCAAATCTGTTTTCAGTCAGAAAATATGCCTCTAACCCTGAAGAGACTGTAGTTTAGAGGTCTGATGTTGGGGGGCTGAGGGCTGAGGACTTCCTTGTAGAGACAGGGGGATGGGAGGAGGTATGGTGTGTGGAATACTTGGAGGGTTGGCAGTGAGTAGAATAAAATCTGGAGGGGGAAATAAATAATAGGAGATTAAAAAAGAAATACATATACTAAATATGAAAAATCTCTAAGCTGCACATCATCATATATTTGTTCACTCTTGACTTTCAAATCAATTAAAAGCCCAGGAAAACCAAACAGAAATAGTGTGTAAAGGTCTTACTTTCATGTATCACAAAAGGATTTGCTTTTCATAGCAAATGTATATGTCTAGAGAAAACTCTAGATATTTTGAGTGAAAAAACTCATAGTAAGTATATTGTTTGCCATATGTAGAATGAAAATCTATTAACATTTTTTTCTTAAAAAGTGACAAAGGATTTTTCTCTCCGGCGAACTTCTAAGGCAGGACCAGCCAGGAGGCACAGGCTTCAAAAGTGGCTGGGCAGGCAGGGCATCCAGTGCAGGATCCTTTCTACCATCTTCACCTAAGAGAAGGTACTGCAGATCCACAGCCCTCTCTGACCCTTCCCCGAAAGCAGAGAGTTTGCCTTCAGGGAGTGCTCCAACCCAGAGACTGAAGTGAGATCTCCATTTCTCTCTGGTGACCTTCTAAAGCAGGACCAGCCAGGAGGCACAGGCTGAAGAAGCAGCAGGGCAGCCATCGCAGGAACCTTTCTACCTCCATCTTCACCTAGGAGGAGGTACTGCAGATCCAAAGCCCTCTCTGCTCCTTCCCTGCAAGTGGAGAGCCTGTCTCCAGGGTTTATTCTAACCACAGGACTCAGGAGGGACAACTGATCCACAGCCCATTGCAAACAAGTCTTACCAGAGGAGAGCTGATCTCCCAGAAGTGCTGACACAGGCTTACAAACCCACAGGGGGAACAAGCTCCAGCCAGAGACAAGAACATCTAACACCAGAGATCAACAGATGGTGAAAGGCAAACCCAAGAATCTTACCAACAGAAAACAAGACTACTTGGATTCATCAGAACTTAGTACTCCCACAACAGCAAGTCCTGGATATCCCAAAACACCAGAAAAGCAAGATTTGGCTCTAAAATCATATCTCACAATGGTGATAGAGGAATTTAAAAAGAGAATGAATAACTACCTTAAAGAAATACAGGAGAACACAGGAAAACAGGTTCAAGCCCTTAAAGAAGAAACACAAAAATCCCGTAAATAATTACAGGAGAAGCTGGGCAGTGGTGACACACGACATCAATCCCAGCACTAGGAAGGCAAAGGCAGGCAGATTTCTTAGTTCGAGGCCAGCCTGGTCTACAGAGTGAGTTGCAGGACAGCTGGGGCTACAGAGAAACCCTGTCTCGAAAAAAAAAAAAAAGAATTACAGGAGAACACAGTAAACAAGTAGAAGTCCTTAAATATGAAACACAAAAAACCCTTAAAGAATTACAGGAAAGCACAACCAAACAGGTGAAGGAATTGAACAAAACCATCCAGGACCTAAAAATGTAAGTAGAAACAGTTAAAGAATCACAAAGAGAGACAACTCTGGAAATAGAAATCCTAGTAAAGAAGTCAGGAACCATAGATGCAAGCATCACCAACAGAATACAAGAGACAGAAGAGAGAATCTCAGGTGCAAAAGATACCATAGAAAAAAATGACAAAACAGTCAACGAAAACACAAAATGCAAAAAGTTCCTAACCAAAAACATCCAGGAAATCCAGGACCCAATTAGAAGACCAAACCTAAGGATAATAGGTATAGAAGAGAGTGAAGACCTCCAACTTAAAGGGCCAGTAAATATCTTCAACAAGATTATAGAAGAAAACTTCCCTAACCTAAAGAAAGAGATGCCCATGAACATACAAGAAGTCTATCAAACTCCAAATAGACTGGACCAGAAAAGAAATTCCTCCTACTATATAATAGTCAAAACACCAAATGCACAAAATAAAGAAAGAATATTAAAAGCACTGAGGAAAAAAGGTCAAGTAACATATAAAGGCAGGCCTATCAGAATTACACCAGACTTCTCACCAGAGACTATGAAAGCCAGAATATCCTGAGTTGATGTCATACAAACCTTAAGAGAACACAAATGCCAGATCAGACTACTATATCCAGCAAAACTCTCAATTACCATAGAAAAGAAACCAAAGCATTAAATGACAAAACCAAATTTACACAATATATCTCCACAAATCCAGCCCTTAAAAGGGTAATAAATGTAAAACTTTAACACAACAAGGGAAACTGTATCCTGGAAAAAGCAAAAAAGTAATTTTCTAAAATTAAAAGAAGATAGCCACATGAACAGAATTCCAAATCTAACAACAAAAATAACAGGAAGCAATAATTACCTTTGCTTAATATCTATTAATATTAATGGATTCAATTCCCCAATAAAAAGACTTAGACTATCAGACTAGGTACATAAACAGGAACCAACATTTTGGTGCATACAGGAAATCTACTTGAGTGACAAAGACAGCTACTACCACAGAATAAAAGGATGGAAAACAATTCTCCAAGCCAATGGTCCCAAGAAAAAAGGTGGACTAGCCATTCTAATATCGAGTAAAATCAACTTTCACCCTAAAGTGATCAAAAAAGATTTGACAAAAAAAGCATCTGACAAAATCCAACACCCCTTCATGATAAAAGTCTTGGAAAGATCAGGAAATCAAGGCCCATACTTAAACATAGTAAAAGCAATATACAGCAAACTAGTAGTGAACATCAAACTAAATAGAGAGAAACTTGAATCAATCCCACTAAAATCAGGGACTAGAAAAGGTTGCCGACTCTTTCCCTACCTATACAATATTACACTTGAAGTCCTTGTCAGAGCAATTAGACAACAAAAGGAGATCAAAGGGATATGAATTGGAAAGGAATAAGTCAAATTATCACTATTTGCTGATGATGTGATAGAATACTAAAGTGACTAAAAACAAAAATTCCACCAGAGGGTTCCTAAACCTGAAAAACAACTTCAGCAAAGTAGCTGGATATAAAATTAACTCAAGCAAATCAGTGGCCTTCCTCTACACAAAAGATAAACAGCCTGAAAAGAAATTAGGAAAACAACACCATTCAAAATAATCACAAATAATATAAAATACCTTAGTGTGACTCCAACTAAGCAAGTAAAAGGTCTGTTTGGAAAACCTTCAAGTGTCTAGAGAAGGAAATCGAAGACGATCTCAGAAGATGGAAAGATCTCCAATGCTCGTGGATTGGCAAGATTAATACACTAAAAATGGCCATCTTGGTGAAAGCAATCTACAGATTCAATGCAATCCCCATCAAAATTCCAACTCAATTCTTCACAGACATAGAAAGAGCAATTTGCAAATTCATCTGGAATAGCAAAAAAAACAGGATAGCCAAAAGTGTTCTCAACAATAAAGGAACCTTTGGTGGAATCACCATCCCAGACCTTAAGGTGTACTACAAAGCAAATGTGATAAAAACTGCATGATATTGGTACAGTGACAGGTAGCTAGATCAATGGAATGGAACTGAAGACCCAGAAATAAACCCACAACCTTTGGCCAGTTGATGTGTGACAAAGGAGCTAAAACCATCCAGTGGAAAAAAGACAGCATTTTCAACAAATGGTGCAGGCTCAACTGGCAGTTAGCATGTAGAAGAAGGCAAATTGATCCATTCTTACCTCCTTGTACAAAGCTCAAGTCCAAGTAGATCAAGGACTTCCACATAAAACCAGAACCACTGAAACTAATAGAAAAGAAAGTGGGGAAGAGCCTTGAGCACATAAGCAAAGGGAAAAATTTCCTGAACAGAATACCAATAGCTTAGGCTCTAAGATCAAGAATCCACAAATGGGACTTCATAAAATCACAAAGCTTCTGTAAGGCAAAAGACACCATCAATAGGACATAAGGGCAATGAACAACTTGGGAAAAGATCTTTACCAATCCCATATCTGATAGAGGGCTAATATACAATAAATACAAGGAACTCAAGAAGTTAGACTCCATGGAAACAATCCTATTAAAAAATGGGGTACAGAGCTAAAGAAAGAATTCTCAACTGAGGAATACAGAATGGCTGAGAAGCACCTAAAGAAATGTTCAACATCCTTAGTCATTAGGGAAATGCAAATCAAAACAACCCTGAGATTCCACCTCATACCAGTCAGAATGGCTAGGATAAAAAACTCAGGTGACAGCAGGTGCTGGAGAGGTTGTGGAGAAAGAGGAACACTCCTTCATTGCTAGTGAGATTGCAAGCTGGTACAACCACTCTGGAATTCAGTTTGACAGTTCCTTCAGAAATTGGACATAGTACTACCAGAGGACCCAGCTATATCACACCTTGGCATATACCAAGAAGATGCTCCAACATATAATAAGGACACATGCTTCACTATGTTCATAGAAGCCTTATTTATAATAGCCAGAAACTGGAAACAACCCAGATGTCCCTCAACAGAGGAATGGATACAGAAACTGTGGTACATCTGCACAATGGAATGCAAACCCTTCAGCTCCTTGAGTTCTTTCTCTAGGTCCTTCATTAGGGACCCTGTACTCAGTCCATTACTCAGCTATTAAAAACAATGCATTTATGAAATTCTTTGGGAAATGGATGGATTTGGGGAATATAATCCTGAGTGAGGTAACCCAATCACAAAAGAACACACATGGTATGCATTCTCTGATAAGTGGATATTAGCCCAGAACATTGGAATACACAAAGTACAATACACAAACCACAAGAAACTCAAGAAAAAGGAAGACTAAAGTGTGGATACTTTGTTCCTTCTTAAAAGAGGGAATAAGATACAAGATACTAGATTGAAGAATTTGTAGAGACTAACTATGGAGCAGAGACTGAAGGAAGGACAATCCAGAGACTAGTCCACGTAGGAATCCTTACCATATTCAATCACCATACCCAGACACTATTGTGGATGCCAACAAGTGTTTGCTGACAGAAGCCTGATATAGCTGTATCCTGAGAGGCTCTGACAGTACCTGACTAATACAGAACTAGAGGCTCACGGCCATCCACTGGACTGAGTACAGGGTCCCTAATGAAGGACCTAGAGAAAGGACCCAAGGAGCTGATGGGTTTGCAGCCTCTTAGGATGAACAACAATATGAACTATCTAGTACCCTCAGAGCTCTCAGGGACTAAACCTCCAACCAAAGAGTACACATGGGGGACTCATGACTCCAGCTGTATGTGTATAACAGAGGATGGCCAAGTTGGTCATCAATGGGAGGAGAGGACCTTGGCCCTGTGAAGGTTCTGTGCCCTAGTGTAGGGGAATGCCAGGGCCAGTAAGCAGGAGGGGGTGGGGTGGTGAGCAGGGGGGAGGGGGGAGGGAACAGGGGTTTGTTTTAGTTTTAGTTTTTGTTTTTAATATTTTTTGGAGGGGAAGCTGGGAAAGAAGATATTGTAAATAAAGATAACATCTAATTAAACAAAATCTAATTTAAAAAAAAAGTGACAAAGGGTCAAAAATATGTACCATGTAATTTATTAGACAAGAATATAAAGGCAGCTTTCAAATTTGGTCTGAAAATCTACTTATATGCCACTATACACATTGATTTCAAGAACCCAAAACAAAATGCCATTGGGAGGCACTCACCCTCTTCTTACTAGCTTTCTTTTTCTAAGATGTGGCAATAGATTGATATGACCATCAAGATTTTGAAATATTCCTGTTAAGTATACACACTGAATGTAGCATAATTGAGGGTGAAAATCTGGAGGGTCTTGTTGGTAACAGTGACGTCATAGTGATGGAATGACCTACATGGTGAGCTCTTATCCACTTCCTTTCTCTCTCCCTTGGAAGTGATCTTCTTCTCCACAAACCTAGACACAAGCTCATGCTTCGGGACAAGTTATTATCATTATTTTTATTTTGACTAGAACAAGGCTGCTATGTGGAAGATGTCAATTTCACTTCTCAAACTCTAGGTGACATCTCTTTCATAAAATTCAATTTCATAAGGATGGAAAATTGGATGACTGCCTACCTCTCTTACTCTGACTGCTAAAGGCCCATCAAGGGCTGAAATGAAAGGAGCTATGTTATCAAGACTGCTAGCATGCCCAACAGTAACAGTGCTGGTGGGTTATATCAGAAACTCTAACTCGGAATATAGAAGAATCACATTTAAATTGGCAGCAGGAACATTTTTAGACTTTATTGTGAAGTGTTCTCTTTCTGGCACTGTAAATGCCGTGTCTCCCATGTCATTTAGAGCAGCTGTATTATTGAATTTATCAGACATCCAGAGATGGCCTTCTGCAAAGTGAGAGTCACAGCACATGATTTCCTGTTGACAAAGGTACTTGTAGGAGGATATAACACCCTCTGTCCCATCAGGGTTCTACACAGTCTACTATCACATTATAGATAACTGGTGCTGATTAAACAGAATAAAGGTTTCCAAGATACACAATATATTTCCTACCGTATTCCTGAAAATTCAAAGCACTAAAATGCTACAAAAATTTCGCACGTCATTCTCTGTGCACATACACATCTTATATACTACCATTTAAGGCTTATAAAATGACTTCGAACACTTTTACCAGTATGCATTGTTTAGTGAGGTCAAGCAATGTTATGGATGAGGCAATATTTTATCCATTTTGAGAATAAGGATGCAAGATTGTAGAAATGATTCAGGTGTATAATACATGCTTATTTTTGAAAAGGTTCTGTGTTTATTATCTGTAAACAGGCAAACAAATAACCTAAAAAGAAAAAAAAAAGGAGTGCATGAATGATTCCTGTGCCTGTTTCAGGCTCTTTTCCTTCTGCTGGGTTGCCTGGTGCAAACTTAATGTGATATATTTTGTTTTGTCTTACAATATTTTGTCAAAAATGGCTATCACTGATTATTACTAAAATGATATCTATCTACTGTTTGGTAGATCATATAATGATCTTGGGTTTTAAAATATAGGAAATAACATATTTATAGACAGTCACAATCATATCAATCCTTCATTATTTCATGAAATTTACTGTCATTTAGTTCTATAAAAATATTTTTGCCTATTCAATAACTAAGAAAAAAAAAGCTGGCAAAAATGGCATTTAAATAGAGTCACTCAGATGGTGACCATGAGTTGAAAGCCATCTGTTGGAGTCAAAAGTCTCAGAAATGGGTACTTCTATAAAGATAATGATACCTCTGTCCCAGAATATATCAATGAGTATTAGTTTAGTAAGGAAGAGTGGCCTATGAGCCATTACACATCCATGTAATCCAGAAATTATAAAAAATGCCTTGAATATTTCAAAAGCTATTATTTCAACCCATAGATATAGAATCATAGTCTCTAATCCATTTATCCTGTGCTTGACAATTTCATAAGGCATCATTGTAGAAGAGTGCTGGTTTTCAGAGTTCTGAAAAACACTTCTGAGCTTTTTAACATGCTTTACTGGGAAAAGTTCCTGAAAAACAACGTTTTATTTTGCCAAATTCAGAAGCATTAAAGAATGCTGAAATATACTTGTAATCCTTTTGCAATTCCTTTATGACCACATTGGAGTTTCTTAATTTAACTATGTTAATCATGGAAAAGAAAGTTTGAAAAATATGATAAACTATTTTCATTGCCTTTTACTTTTTTAATTTTTTTATTAAATGTTTTATTTAGATGTCATAAAATGTCTCCTTTCCCAAGTTCCCCTCCAAAAAAAAAATTAAATAAAATAAAAAAACAAAAACAAAAACAAACCCCTGTTCCCTCCTCCCTCCTCCAACTCACCACCCCACCCTCTCCAACTTCCTGGCCCTCGCATTCTCCTACACTGGGGCATTGAACCTTCACAGGGCCAAGGCCTCTCTTTCCATTGGTGACCGACTTGGCCATCCTCTGGTTTATATATGCTGCTGGAGCCATTAGTCCCACCATGTGTACACTTTTGTTGGAGTTTTAGTCCCTGGGAGCTCTGAGGGTACTAGTTAGTTCATATTGTTGTTCATCTTAAGAGGCTGCAAACCCCTCAGCTCCTTGGGTCCTTTCTCTAGGTCCTTCATTGGGGACCCTGTATTCAGTCCAATGAATGGCTGTGAGTTTCTACTTCTGTATTAGTCAGATACTGTCAGAGCCTCTCAGGAGACAGCTATATCAGGCTCCTGTCAGGAAACACTTGTTGGCATCCACAATAGTGTCTGGGTATGGTGACTGAATATGGTAAGGATTCCTAGGTGGAGCAGTCTCTGGATTGTCCTTCCTTCAGTCTCTGCTCCACAGTTAGTCTCTACAAATTCTTCAATCTTGTATCTTGTATCTTGTGCCCCCTTTTAAGAAGGAACAAAATATCCACACTTTGGTCTTCCTTTTTCTTGAGTTTCTTGTGGTTTGTGTATTGTACTTTGTGTATTCCAATGTTCTGGGCTAATATCCACTTATCAGAGAATGCATACCATGTGTGTTCTTTTGTGATTGGGTTACCTCACTCAGGATTATATTCTCCAGATCCATCCATTTCCCAAAGAATTTTCATAAAAGCATTGTTTTTAATAGCTGGGTAGTACTCCATTGTGTAGATGTGCCACATTTTCTGTATCCATTCCTCTGTTTCGGGACATCTGGGTTGTTTCCAGTTTCTGGCTATTATAAATAAAGCTTCTATGAACATAGTGGAACATGTGTCATTATATGTTGGAGCATCTTCTTGGTATATGCCCAGGTGTGGTACAGCTGGGTCCTCTGGTAGTACTATGTCCAATTTCCGGAGGAACCGCCACACTGATTTCCAGAGTGGTTGTACCAGCTTGCAATCCTACCAGCAACGAAGGACTGTTCCTCTTTCTCCACAACCTCTCCAGCATCTGCTGTCACCTGAGTTTTTTATCCGAGCGATTCTGACTGGTGTGACATAGAATCTCAGGGTTTTTTTGATTTGCATTTCCCTGATGACTAAGGATGTTAAACATTTCTTCAGGTGATTCTTGGCCATTCTGTATTCCTCAGTTGAGAATTCTTTCTTTAGCTCTGCACCCCATTTTTAATAGGGTTATTTGTTTCTCTGGAGTCTAACTTCTTGAATTCTTTGTATGTATTGGATATTAGCCCTCTATCAGATATAGGATTGGTAAAGATATTTTTCCAATTTATTGGTTGCCATTTTGTCCTATTGACAGTATCTTTTGCCTTACAGAAGCTTTGCAATTTTATGAAGTCCCATTTTCGAATTCTTGATCTTAGAGAATAAGCTATCTCCTGAGAGGCTCTGTCAGTACCCGACTAATACAGAAGTAGAGGCTCACAGCCATCTATTGGACTTAGTACAGGGTCCCCAATGAAGAACCTAGAGAAAGGATCCAAGGAGCTGAAGAGTTTGCAGCTCCTTAGGATGAACAACAGTATGAACTAACTAGTACCCTCAGAGCTCCCAGGGACTAAACCACCAACCAAAGAGTACACATTGGGGTACTCATGACTCCAGCAGCATGTGTACAGCAGTGGATGGCCAAGTTGGTCATCAATGGGAGGAGAGGACCTTGTCCCTGTGAAGATTCAATGCCCCAGTGTAGGGGAATTCCAGGGCCAGTAGCAGTTGTGGGTGAGTGGTTAGCACGGGGAGGAGTGAGGGAACAGGTGTTTGTTTTTGTTTTTGTTTATTTGTTTTTATTTTTTTCTTTTTTTCAGATGAGAAACTAGGAACAGAGATATTGTGTGACAGGTAAATAAAGAAAATATCTAATATAAATAAATAAATAAATAAAAAGGAAACACATACACACAAAAAGTAGTTCTATACAATTTTATCTCAGTGATGATTTCATCAGTGTTTCAGATCAATTCATGTATTAGAGAACAAAAACTTATTAGAGAAAGAAATGGTTCCGTTAACTATGCCTTACTGTTCTAAAAAAGCTATTTGTAACAATTTGCCTAATTAAAATTTAGAGAAATCAAAATATGTGTGTTGCACACACATATACACAATCTCATATAACACTTAAGCATTCACATGTATGAAGTCTAAGAGCCTCAATGATCAAATAACAGTAATAAGCTAATATGTCCACATCACATAAGTAGAGCTTGATCTAACAATGGAGAAGATTGAAAGAAGCTGGCAATGTTTATGATGAATTATTTGTCAATAAAATTCTTTGAAAAACTTCTGTGTATGACAGATGGTTTGGGGTACTATTAGTCATAGGTTAGAAGTTTGCTTTAAAATAGTATGTTAGATTACATTGCATTACATGAAATGCATTTTGTGTCACAGGAATGCCATTAAGTAGGCAAAATGAAAACTTTAACCAAGTCTGATGGAATAACAGACTTCCCTATTCTTAAGATTTCTTTTTTAAATTAATCCCTCCTGTCATTTCCATCTCAAATGATATCCCCCTTCCTGGTTATCCCTATTCCATCCGTCCTCTCCCCCCTCCCCTTCGCCTCTATGAGGGTGTTCCTCCACCACCCACTCACTCCTGCCCCACTGCTTCAGCATCTCTGGGACATCAAACCTCCACAGGACCAAGGGCCTCCCTTCCCATTGATGTCAGACAAGACCATCCTCTGCCACATATGTATCTGGAGCCATGAATCCTTCCCTGTACAGTCCATGGTTGGTGGTCTAGTCCCTGCGAGCGCTGGGAAGTCCCACCAGCCTAAATTGATTTTCCTATAGGATTGCAATCCTCCTTTTAACCACCAGTCCTTCCACCAGCTCCTCCACTGGTGTCCCGGAGCTCAGTATGCTGCTTGGCTGTGAGCATTCATATCTGCATTGGTCAGTTGCTGGCTGAGCCTCCCAAGGAACAGCCACACTAGGTTCCTGTCAGAAAGCGTCTCTTGGCATCATCAACAGTGTCAGGGTTTGGTGTCTGCAGATCAGATGGATCTGTAGGTGGGGCAGTCTCTGGACAAACTTTCCTTCAGTCTCTGCTCCATTTTTTTTTTTTTTTTGTCCCTGTTTTTTTTTTTTTTTTTCCCCCATTGGACAGGAACATTTCTCGGTTAGAAATTTGGAGATGAGTGGGTGGTCCTATCCCTCAACTGGAGTGTGCCTATCTAGTGGAGGTGGTCTCTACAGGTTCTATCTCCAGTTCACTGGACATTTCGGCTAAAGTCATCCCTGTTGGGTCCTGGGAGTCTCTTGCTTCCCTGATGTCTGGGACTCTTCAGTGGCTAACCCCAGTTCCTCATCCTCCATTGCTACATATTTTTATTTGATTTCCTGACCCTCTGTACTTCTATCTTGTCCCCACCAGTATCTGATGCTGATCCCCTTTTTTCTCTCCCCGTCCTCTCTCCCTCCCAGCTCCCTCCAAGAGCTCTTAAGACTTTTTAATCTCAGAAGGAATTGCTGTTGTTATTGTGCTGATTTTCCAGTTGTCTTGATTTGTTCTTTTCCTTCCCTAACACTTCAAATTTCACTTCAAAGGAAAAACTAAGCCCCAGACTCCTCTCTAGAGCCAAACTCTGCCAAGTCAAACAGCTGTGCAGGTTAGGGGTCACAGAGGTGTTATCTCCTGTCTGTTCTCCACTCCCATTTGTTTAGAGGGAGCTGATGACTTACTGGTTCAGCTAAATCTAATTCGCTGTGCAGTCACAGTCCTGAAAAAGCATTCAGAACTCACACAGTATCAGTGAATTAAAATGCAGCGTTGGCTTTAAAATACTACAATCTACTAATTATTTGCTCTGATGATTTTTCTCAAAGTCTTTTGATAAAAGGCAAAGAAAATTGCCTGAATTCTTTCCATTATCTTAGCAAAATAGCTTGTGAATTTTAGGCTGTTTCAGTGTATCAAGTTTAAGAGGTCAAAGTTCAAACTACTTTGAAATTTAATGTACTTTATAATGATGATATATTTAAGAAGTCCAGATTGAGTTTCTTTAAGCAAGTTTGGTTTACAATAGTATTGGAAGTAAAGCACAAGAAGAGATATTCATATTATCAAATAAATAAGGCCATGATAATATAAAAATTCTAAAGTTTAAGTATGAATTTAATTCACAGTGGTAATAAATAACAAAGATAATAAAACATGAGATATCTATATTAATTGTAATAGATTCGAATGAAATTATAAAAAAAAATAACCAAACACAATGGTTCTAAAGGAAATGTAGACATTCATAAATTAAGAAAACATTTTCTCTATATTTGCATATTTATATCTATGCATATGTTTTAACTTGTATAAATCACATATATATTTACATAATTATAAATATATATCATCATATATTTTAGATGTAGATCTCTCTATACAAAAATACTTTCATGGAATTCTACCAGAAAATAAAATATGCAACTAAAATATGTAAATTGTGATGATTTGTGTCAGGAAGCAAGGAAACTTAGGACAAATGTCTAAGTGTAGTGTGGATTAGCATATCAAACTCATAATAGCCTCCAGGCTCTCTCAGGATCTTAAGTACTCACACAACACTGGGTGTTGGTTCCTGCTCCACTTAGCTCTCCTCATCCAGCCCAGCAGCCTAAACTCCAGCTCCTGGGCTTCTTGTGCCAAAGGTTCTCATACTTATGAGCCCTGTTATATCAGCCATGTATTCTCTTTTGCTCTCTTGGCTCTTAGCTCTCTCTGAATACTCTCTCTCCTTTGCTTTCTTTCTCTTCTTTCTCTTTTTCTCCATCCCTCCTTCCGTCCCTCCCTTTCTCTCACCCTCTCTTTCCCTCCACCACTACTACAGGCCACTTGTGGCCTGATTCAGTCTTCTGGCCATGTATAGTCTATTATTTTCTCCCTGATCTGGATTCTTCCAGATGTCCTTGGCTGTACTTCTTTAAATCCACAATAAAAACCTCGTCTTCAACCAACCCTTGGAATGGGCATGTCCTTATTCTTACAAAAGAAGATATATTTTTAATATTTTTAGAAAATTCTTTCTTAACATTTTTGAATATTCATCTATCAGACAGTTTACAAATGCCTTTTTAAGTAGCTTTCAGCTTAAAAAGTTCAGTCTTGTAATTGTCAATCAGTGACATAGCATAATGGGTTTCTATGAATTTTACGTTTGACCAAGTAATAGTGTGACAAAAAGTAATACATATTAAAAACTCACGAGAACCCCCATTTGTAAAGCTGAAGATGATATTTTAACTTATTACTGTCAACAGCTGAATAGATAGCACAAAAAAAAATGGCCTATTCTATGTACAAGTTCTAATATGGCCCAATGGATTATTTCTATGACAGGAGTCTAAGAGCTAACCATCTGATTTTTTTCCTCGATATTTATATTCAGTTTTGCTCTATTCATACCCAAAACTATATTATGTATCACGTAAACATTCTTATGTATTCATTGAGGTCAGTTCTTTGATTCATAGGGTAATTATTAAAAGGGTAAAATTGCATCTCACACATTACTAAGTGTTTTAACTCTTGAATAGGTATAAGTTTCAATGTAAAATTTATAGTTTGACAACTTGAAGTTTTTAAATTGAGGTATAATAGAAACAGATTTTATAGAAATAGAATTTAATAGGTCTCGACTATATTATGCCATTCTCTGTAATAGCTTATAAATTAGTGAACTTCCATTTTCCCTTATTGACTTGCTGTCTGTTATCACAAAGAGTGCCAGAGTAAGGTTGTTAAGTATCAAATTAGATAATGCTGCTCTTCTGCAAAAATTCTTCAACGACATCCCACCCTAGAGCAAAAGAGAGTCCCTGCAAACATTCTGTAACTCCTATGATATAACTCTTGGCTATGCCTTTTATGTTAAACTCACTGAGGACCTCAGCATCTGAATTTCTTTCTTTTTTTTTTCTACTTAAAATATGTTTTTATTTTTATTTATTTTTATTAGGTATTTTATTTATTTACATGTAAATTTCTCCTTTCCCAGTTTCCCCTCCAAAAAACAAACAAACAAAGAAACAAACAAAAACAACAAGAACAAACTCCTGTTGCCTCCCCCATCCCCATGCCTGCCACCCCACCCTCTCCCAATTATTGGCCCTGGCATTCCCCTACACTGGGGCACAGAACCTCCACAGGGCCGAGGACCTCTCCTCCTATTGATGATCAGCTTTGTAATCCTCTACTATACACATGTTGCCAAAACAATCAGTCCCACCATGTATAGTCCTTGGTTGGCGGTTGTGTCCCTGGGAGCTCTGAGGGTACTAGTTAGTTCATATTGTTGTTCATCCTAAGGGGCTGCAAACCCTCCACTCTTAACTGCCTTTTCTCTCATCTTTGAGATGTAAATAGCAGCAGGAGCCCCTGCTCATGTAGTTCCACAGTTTCTTCTCCACATAGAAAATACTTTACCCATAAACATGTGGTGCTTTGACCATCACAACAGTTATTCAGTTCAATACACCATCTGATTTTATCATGGAGACTTTGTCTGTCTGTGCATGTATCAGTGTGTATGGAACTGAACCACAGGTTCTTACACATCTAAAGCACATGCTCTACACTGTACTATAACAACAGGCTTATTAAGACCTGCTTGATTATTCGAATGTTATAAACTGTTAAGTATCTCATGTTCCAAACTTCCTATATCTTCCCTTATTTAACCTCACCACTGCTTTGTAATATGCTAATATTTTAACTGTTAATTTGTTTATGACCCACTTTCCTCACTAGAATGTAAATCTCACAAGGATGAGAACTTTTCTCTTTATCTTACTAACATATGCCCTGGAACAGTTCTTAACACATCCTTGATGCTCAATGCATACATATACCATTAAAACATGAAATGAATCTTACAATGTTTTTAAATAATGAAAGTGGTAAACACAAGGAAAGGTGTCTGCTTGGCACTGTGGTGATTTATAGATGTTACTCTCACTCTAACTGGCTGTATAATCATTACCAATAATGTGATCCATTATCTTTTTTCTTTTCCTTACTTACATTCCAGATTTTATTCCCCCCACCCCATCCACGCTCTATCTGTTTCACATCCCAAACCTCCTCCCCACAGCCCTGTCTCAACAAGGAAGTCCTGTTCCCAACCCCCCACCCTTCAGACCTCTAAACTACTGTCTCTTGAGGGTTAGGTGCATCTTCTCTGACTGAAGCCAGACTTGGCAATCCTTTGCTGTATATATTTTGGTCGCCTCATAACAGCTGGTGTATGCTGCATAGTTGGTGGAAAATCATAATCAATGAAGTCTGTGAGGCCATTATTCATCAATCTCTTCTAACATACACTTTGTAAGAAAGCCAAAATTTCTGAGTATAGGCCTGCCTTATGCACAAAATGCCCAAATAAGACATGATATCTGTTTGCAAGGATTGAACAGCAATGAAGATAAGAACAGACACTTGAAGTAGGGGGATGATAGCTAGCACACTACAGGGCAACAGTCCTCTAGATGTCAGTACCCTGCAGAAACATGGAAAGATGACTCCGGTCTTAGGCTCAGTTTTCATCGGATAGGTCTTCCTTCTTTGTCCTGGAATGTGGTGCTCCTGTTTTATTTATTGATCTTTAGATATTATCAACAAAAATGGCAGCAAGAAAAAGCAGTCACTGTGGAGATCAATTACTGAATACTGCTCTATTCAGGAAATCTGTTGATAGGTAATAGACGGTATCCCATTTGGAGGTATATACTTAATGTTAGTTTCAATCTAATATTTTCCTCAATCAAGCCACCTTTATCCTTCTGAGGTATCTTGTATTTCATTCTTTCTCTCAAGGAAGATGGTATAAGGCATAAATTAAATCCATGAAATAGACATGGATTTAGTGAAAATTTTATATTTTGATAACTAATGTCCAAGTTTTTATAAGAAAGGGATTCATGAGGACCACGGTCCACATTCAAAAACATGAACTCAAAGATTTGTAGGCCACCAACAACAAATACTGGAAGAATCATCATCTGGGATGAGGAAGCTCAAAGATAAGAGACATAGCTGTATGTACTGGATTTATAGGAAAATTCCTTATACTTTGTCATTTACTGTGAAAATAAATTAAGATCAAGAGATACAATGGCTAAGCAGGACTCCTGAGTCATTAAAACCACATTATGCTGTACATACCAGGGTATGAAAATTTGTCTTAATTACTAATAACAACTGATAATCATTTCCCTATAGAGGGGGCCTAGAGCATAGTGTCCCATCTGTGACCTATTTAGGAGGCTGAGATTTACAAAGCATCTACTGGGCCTGGAAAGGTGGCTCAGGTGGTCAAGTCCTTGACTTGCCTTGGTAGAACATGCTAGTAAACTTAGTACTAAAAGGAAAGGACAGAGACAGTAATTCTGTTCTGTGAAGCTCCTTGCCTAAAGAACCTTCCTTTAGTAAACACA
>JADRCD010120156.1:0-11415 GCA_019843815.1 Montemys delectorum
TTTTTTTTTTTTTTACAGACCTTGACAGAGGAATTCTCAACTTCCCATGGAAAAACAAAAAACTGAGAAAAGCTAAAACAAACCTGAACAATAACAGAACTTTTCAGGGAATTATTCCTGATCTCAAGTTGTACTACAGAACAATAATAATAAAAGCTGCATGGTACAGAACAATAGTAATAAAAGCTGCATGGTACTGGTATAGGAACAGACAGGTTGATTATGGAATTGTATCAAAGACCCTGAAATAAACTATACACCTATGGACACTTGATTTTTGATGAAGAAGCCAAAACCATAAAATGGAAATAAAGAAAGCATCTTCAACAAATTGTGCTGGCCTAACTGGATGTCTGCATATAGAAGAATGCAAATAGATACATATTGATCACCCTGCACAAAAATCAAGTCCAAGTGGCTCAAATATCTCAATGTAAAAGCAAATACACTAAATCTAATAGAACAGAAAGTGGAGGAAGAGTCTTGAACTTATTGGTACAGGAGACAACTTCCTGAATAGAGGTTCAGGCTCTAAGATCAATAACTGATAAATGAGATCTCATAAAACTGAAATTCTTCTGTAAGGGGAAGGACACTGAATAAAAGTGACAGCCTACAGATTGAGAAAGATTCTTCACCAACTCTACATCTGATAGAGGGATAATATCCAAAATTTACAAAGAAGTCAAGAATTTAGATAGCAACAACCAAAATAACACACATAAAATGGGGTACAGAGCTAAACAGAGATTTCTCAACACAAGAATCTCAAATGGTTGAGAAACATTTAAACAAATAATTGAGTTCTTAATCATCAGGGAAATGGAAACCAAAACAATTGAGATTCCATCTTACACCATCAGAGTGGCTAAGATCAAAAACTGAAGTGACAGCACATGATGGCAAGGATGTGGAGCAAGGGCAAACACTCTGTCATTATTGATGTGAATGGAAACTTGTACAGCCACTCTGGAAATTCATTTAGTGGTTTCTCAGAAAACAGGAAATAATTCTACCTCAAGACCCAAGTATACCAGTCCTGATCATATACCTAAAAGATTTCTCACTGTACCACAGGGACACTTGCTCATCTATGTTCATAGCAACTTTATTCGTAATATCCAGAAACTGAAAACAACCTAGATGTCCTTCAACTGAAGAATGGACAAAGAAAATTTGGTACATCTACACAATGGAATACTGCCAAGGACCATCTATGAGAGACTAAAGGCTATCAGGTGATCTTCCAGTGATGTTTTATTGTGGAACTATGAATGAATGAGCCCTTGGAGGTTCTAAGGACAAATCTCAGGACTTGATTCCTGCAGTTGATATGCCTTTCCTGTGAGGATTAAATTAATATTATATAATCCCTGGGCATTAGCCCACTCTATTTGACAGAAATCCTGTAGTTCAATGAAGATAAACTGTCTTGTAGTAATGCTATAAAGAAAAAAAGATGATTTCTTAATTCCTAATGATGATTCTATAAGAATTCCTGAAATTATACTAATTATTAATTCCTTAATAATAGGGATGCTACTAAAGCCCTCTCTGATATGAAAACTGCAATTAGAGCTCTGCCAGTCTTGATGTGTCATGTGTTAATTGCTTCTGAGATAGAAAGCAGGCATTTTACAACCTAGAATAAATTCTTTAGAGCTGTAAGACAATCAAAGTTCATAAAAGGAAACAAATGATTTATTGTAGGTGCAAGGACAGAAGATAAAATGCTAACTGGGTTTACCAATACAAAGCTTCAATGCTTACTTAAACACAAAAATTATAGTTTTAGACTTTCAATGAACCTGTGAAGCTAGTGAAAGAAAAGAAATGTCTATCTAGATAACTACTCTGAATGGAAACACATGTAATTATCTCTGCTGTAAATGTCTTACTCAATTTATAATTTGAATCTATGTTTAAACTTGTGATTAACTTTTTGATAATTGAAATACTGTGTGATCATGTTTTCTGAAAAAATGTATAAAGAACTGAGAATTACAAGAAGAAAAGCAGAAGGAACAGAGTAAAGTAACTTAGAAACTAAGAAAGAGCAGAGTGTCTTAGAATTAAAAGGGCAGTGGAAATTAGAAATTAAGAGAACACATTCTCTGACAAGTATTTGAAGCTATTTTCCACTTTCTCTTCTACTAGATTCAGTGTATCTGGTTTTATGTTGAGGTCCTTGATCCACTTGGACTTGAGCTTTGTATAAGGTGATAGATATGGATCAATTTACACTCTTCTATATGCAGACTGCCAGTTAGACCAGCACCATTTGTTGAAGATGCTTTCTGTTTTCCACTGTGTGGTTTTGGCTTCTTTGCCAAAACTCAAATGACCGTAAGCATGTGGGTTTATTTCTGAGTCTTCAATTCTACTGTCTACAGAATCCTTTTAAAAAGCGACTCCTGTTTTTCTTCCTAAGAGAGTCTGTCTGTTCCTAACTGACAAGTAGTTAAATGAACTATCAGCTTTAGGACCAGGCTTGTGGAGGACCTGTGGGGAAAAGAACAAAGGACCTCATTACTTAATACCTCATTGTTAAGCAGCAGGTGTTAATTTGCCCAAAGTTCTAAAGCTTCTGGCCTTAGAGTAACTTAGAGTCAAGACAGGTAAATGTTATTATAGAAAACAACCTTAGTCTCTTAGGACCAATTCTTGTCCCTGCCAATGTTCTTTCTTCTTGGCTACCTTCAAGAGAGAACCAGAGCTCAGGGACTGGTCTCTGGCAGAGTACTATTCAGCTATTAAAAACAAAGACATCATGGATTTTGTAGTTTAGTTTTCATTGACTTGCATATTGTGGAAGAGGAAGACATTCTTTGTTAGCAAACACAAAGGGAAAAGAATTCTGAAGGAAAAATAGCTCTATAATAATTTAACAAAGTTACTGAAAAAGAAAATCGCAAGTCTCTTAATTTTATTTTTAAATGTAATTTGCACAAATTAGAAGCAAGAAGATTGCTAATTTTAAAATTTTGATCTAGAAAAGGTAGCATGATGTTGGTTGTTCTAATGGTTTAGTTATCCTTGTTTTATTTATTGAGTCCTCAAAGCATTTCCTTACAGTGTCCAAATTCATTTTAGAGATCTCATTTGTGCGTCACTACTCCTGGGCCCTGATGTGATGTCATCTGAAGGGAGTGCTGCAGGAAGCCATTTGTTTTATAGAAATAAACATTATCATCACAAAATACTGGGAAGAACTGGATATAATTTAAGGAGGATTTCTATTCTGTAGAAGTAAAAAAAATATTATGTATAGACATGAAGACCCAAATATGCATAATATCATAACAATAAAAGAAAAATTTAAAGAAGAGTAAATCACCAATGCCTATGGAAGTTTTCTTTTTTCTTTCTTTCTTTTTTTGCACATACTTATTTTGTTTTTGTACCTTGTGCCATTCACTTAATTTCTTTCCATTTTACTACAACTATGATAGAGTTTTCATTGAAAAGCTTCAAAGTAGAAAAAAGTAAAAATCATGCTATTGTATTAGTAATACTACATTGGAGGCTTTGGAATTAAGTAGACCAGCATCCATATTTTAGGACTACTTCTCAGTATATTATCTTGGCCATTACAATCCTGTAATTCAGATATACATGAAGATACAATGAAATCATTCTGACAGCTATGTTTTAGAATTTCTGCCCTCCAATTTCTAAGCATGGGTAGGAAACAAATTACTTTATTTAAAAAAGCAAATTAATTTTTGGAACTGCCCATGAGTAGGAGGGCACATGGAAACATGGGGAAGGATCAGTTTATTTGCCTGCAGATATTCCTAGAATATACATTTCATGTCTTAAAGTAACTGTAAAGGGTGGCTTCTCTGTAAGCATTAGTCTAGCAGTGCAGATACCAGGGGAGTGTCTCTATTTGATCTAGAATAAATTGGGCTACTTGAGAAGAAATATATCTTTAGATTTGAGAGCTGTTTCATATATATGTATATACATACATACATATTATTCAAAACAGTTTAAATATATTTTGATTATATTCTCCCCCCAATCCTTCCAGATCTTCTCTTCCTCCTTACCCATCTAACTTTAAATTCTTTCTCAAAAAAAACCAAACAGACAAACAAACAGACAAACAAACAAAAGCTCAATACAACAACCAATATCCCTAAACCGAGAAAACAAAATAAAACAATACCAAAAAGGAAGAAAGAAAAAAAGAAAGAAATACTTAACTTTAAAAACAAAACAAAACAAAAACCCAGAAAGCAAAAACTGTTGAGTCAATTTTATGTTGATCAACTATTACTGAACATGCGGCCTGTCCTAGAGTGGTCGATATGCCCGAAGTCACTCCATTAGAGAACACTGATTTTTCCTCTCTCAGCAGGTGTGACAGCTCAGCTGTTAACCTTTACCTTACTGGCTAGGTTTTCATTAATTAATTTTTAAAAATATAACAAATATATTAACAAAATATAATAATGAATATATAACAAAATATAATACAATAAATAAAAACTATCACAAAGTTGTCACAAAGTTGGACAAGACAAACTAACAAAAGGAAAAGAGCCCAAGAAAAGGCACAAGAATTAGAGACCCACTTGTTTACACACTCAGGAATTCCATAAGATTCTAAACTGAAATCTGTACTACATACACAGAGACCTGGGACAGACCCATGCAGGTCTTGCATATGCTGTTTCAGCCTCTGTGAGCTAATATGAGATATTGACTTAGAGGGCCTTGTTTTTTCTTTCTTTCTTTGTTTGTTTTGTTTTTATTTTGTGTCTTCCATCATCCCTTGCTCTTCCAAGGGAGTTCCTTGAGTTCTAATGAGAGGAGACATCCCATTTAGGGCTGAATGTTTCAAGGTGAGAAATTTTTATTTCTATTGAAGTATGATCAGTACTTATCAGTACCAATAAATCACTAGTGTTATGTGTTAATAGTAAAAGCCAAGTAATTATAGTGATGAAATGTCACTGCAGATTATCAATTTTTAAAAATTTTTCTCCTTTTATTGGATTTTTTTATTTACATTTCAAATGTTATCCCCTTTCCAGGTCTCCCCTCTGGAAACACCCTATCCCATCTCCCCTCCCTCTGCCTCCCATCCACCCACTTCCACTTTCCAGCCTTGGCATTCCCCTACACTGGGGCATCAACTCCTCTGGCCCAAGGGCCGTTCCTCCCACTGATGCCCAACAAGGTCATCCTCTGACACATATGCGGCTGGAGCCATTGTTCCCTCCATGTGTACTATTTGGTTGGTGGTCCAGTCCCCAGGAACTCCAGAGGGTCTGGCCTGTTGAAAATGTTGCTCCTCTGATGGGGCTGCAAACACACTAAGCTCCTTTAATCCTTTCTCTAACTCCTCCACTGGGGACCCCACACTCAGTCCAATGGTTGGCTGCTAGTATCCATATCTGTATTTGTCAGGCTCTGGCAGAGTCTCTCAGAAGACAGCCATATCAGGCTCCCATCATCAAGCACTTCCTGGCATCCACAGTATCTTCTGGGTTTGTGACTGTATATGGGATAGATCCCTAGGTGGGGCAGTCTCTGGATGGCCATTCCCTCAGTCTCAGCTCCACAGTTTGTCTCCATATTTCCTCCTGTGAGTATTTTGTTCTCCCTTCTAAGAAGAAGCACTGAAGCATCCACACTTTGGTTTTCCTTCTTCCTGGGCTTCATATGGTCTTTGAAATGTATCTTGGGTATTCTGAGCTTTGGGGCTAATATCCACTTATCATGTGCATACTGTGTGTGTTCTTTTGTGACTGAGTTACCTCACTCAGGACTATAATTTCAAGTTCCATCCATTTGCCTGCGAATTTCATGATATTATTGTTTTTAATAGCTGAGTATTACTCCATTGTGTAAAATGTACTACATTTTCTGCATCCATTCCTCTGATGAAGGACATCATCATGGGTTGTTTCTAGCTTCTGGCTGTTATAAATATGGCTGCTATGAGCATAGTGGAGTATGTGTCCTTATTACATGTTGGGGCATCTTCTGGGTATATGCCCAGGAGTGGAATAGCTGTGTACAGGGAGATAAAAATGGATTAATTTGCATTCTTCTAAATGTTGACAAACAGTTGAGCCAGCACCATTTGTTGAAAATGCTGTCTTTTTTCCCACTGGATTTTTTTTTTAAAACTCCTTTGTCAAAGATCAAGTGACTATAATTGTGTGGGTTCATTTCTGGGTCTTCAACTCTATTCCACCGATCTACCTGGCTGTCACTGTACCAATAGCATGCAGTTTTTTTTTTTTTTTTCTATTTCTCTGTAGTACAGCTTGAGATCAGGAATGGTGATTCCACTAGACGTTTTTTAATTGTTGAGAATAGTTTTCCCTATGCTGGGTTTTTTGTTATTTTGGTTAGAGTCACACCAAGATACTTTATATTATTTGTGACTATTGTGAAGGTGTTGTTTCCCTAACTTCTTTCTCAGCCCATTTATCCTTTGAATACAGGAAGGATACTGATTTGTTTGAGCTAATTTTATACCAAGCCACTTTGCTGATGTTGTTTATCAGCTGTAGAAGTTCTCTGGTGGAATTTTTGGTGTCACTTAAGTATACCATCATATCATCCTCAAATGGTGATATCTTGACCTCTTCCTTTCCAGTTTGTATCCCTTTGATCTCCTTTTGTTGTCTAATTGCTCTAACTAGAGCTTTAAGTATTATATTGAATAGGTAGGGAGAGAGTGGGAAGCCTTTTCTAGTCTCTAATTTTAGTGAGGTTGCTTCAAGTTTGTCTATTTGTTTGATGTTGGCTACAGTTTGCTGTATGTTGCTTTCATTATGTTTAGATGTGGGCCTTGAATTCCTGAACTTCCCAAGAATATTAACATGAAGGGATATTGAATTTTGTCAAATGCTTTTTCAGCATCTAATGAGATCATGTAGGTTTTTTTTTTTTTTAGTTGTTTATGTAGTGGATTGTGTTGATGGATTTCTGTAAATTGAACCATCCTGCATTCCTGGGATGAAGCCTACTTGATTGTGGTAAGTGATCATTTGGATGTGTTCTTAGATTTTGTCTGTGAGAATTTTATCGAGTATCTTTTCATTGATATTCAAAAGGGAAATTGGTCTGAAGTTCTCTGTCTTTGTTCAGCCTTTGTGTAGTTTTGGTTCAGAGTAACTGTGGCTTCATAGAATGAATTGGATAGTGTTCCTTGTGTTTCTAATTTGAGGAATAGTTTGAAGAGTATTGGTATTAGGTCTTCTTAGAAGGTCTGATAGCACTCTGTGCTAAACCTTTCTGGTCCTGGGCTTTTTTTTTTTGGTTGGGGGAACTTTAATGACTGTTCTATTTCTCTAGGGGTTATGGGACTGTTTAGATGGTTTATCTGATCCTGATTCAATTTTGGTATTTGTTATCTGTCTAGAAAATTGTCCATTTCATTCAAATTTTCCAGTTTTGTTGAGTACAGGCTTTTGTAGTAGGATGTGATTTTTTTAAAAAATTTCCTCAGTTTTTGTTGTTATATCTCCTTTTTCATTTCTAATTTTGTTAATTTGGATACAATCTCTCTGCCCTCTGTTTAATCTGGCTAAGGTTTTATCTATTTTGTTGATGTTCTCAAAGAACCAGCTCTTTTTTATTTTTTGTTCTTTGTATAGTTCTTTTTGTTTCTACTAGGTTGATTTCAGCCCTGAGTTTGATTATTTCCTGCCATCTACTACTTTTGGGTGTATTTGCTTCTTTTTGTTCTAGAGCTTTCAGGTGTGCTGTCAAGCTGCTAGTGTATGCTCTCTCCAATTTCTTTTTTGAGGCACTCAGAGTTATGAGTTTTTCTCTTAGTACTGCTTTCATTTTGTTTGGGTATGTTGTGGCTTCATTTTCATTAAACCCTAGAAAG
The DNA here is from genome assembly GCA_019843815.1 of Montemys delectorum. Taxonomy (NCBI): domain Eukaryota; kingdom Metazoa; phylum Chordata; class Mammalia; order Rodentia; family Muridae; genus Montemys; species Montemys delectorum. The sequence goes on from JADRCD010120156.1 coordinate 7,865, forward strand.
TCTTTAATTTCTTTCTTTATTTCTTCCTTGACCAAGTTATCATTGCGTGTTCAGCTTCCTTGTGCATGTGGGCATTGTGTTGTTTTTGTTGCTCTTGAAGACCAGCCTTAGTCCATGGTGATCTGATAGGATACATGGGATTATTTCAATCTTCTTGTATCTGTTGAGGGCTGTTTTGTCACAAATTATGTTTTTTTTTTTTTTGAGAAGGTACCATGAGGTGTTAAGAAGAAGGTATATTCTTTTGTTTTAGGTTGAAAGCTCCATTTCGTTAATAACTTATTAGTTTTACTGTGTCTCTCTTTAGTTTCTGTTTCTATGATCTGTTGATTGATGAGAGTAGGGTGTTGAAAACTACTATCGTGTGAGGTGCAATGTGTGCTTTGTTTCTTTTATGAAACTTTATGCAAGTTTCCTTGCATTTGGAGCATAGATGTTCAGAATTGAGAGTTGTTCTTGGTAGAATTTTCCTTTGATGAGTATGAAGTATCTTTCTTTATCCTTTTTGATAACTTTTGGTTGAAAGTTGATTTTATTCAATATGAAGATGGCTACTCCAGCTTGTTTCTTGGGATCATTTGCTTGGAAAAAATTTTTCCAGCTCTTTACTCTGAGGTAGTGTCTGTCTTTGACACTTAAGTACATTTCCTGTATACAGCAAAATGCTGGTTCCTGTTTGTGCATCCAGTCTGTTTTTCTATGTCTTTTTATTGGGGAATTGAGTCCATTGATATTAAGAGATATTAAGAAATAGTGATTTTTCCTTTCTGTTATTTTTGATGTTACTTTTATTTATTTGTGACTATCTTCTTTTGGGTTTGTTGAAAGAAGATTATTTTCTTGCTTTTTCTAGGGTGTAGTTTCCATCCTTGTGTTGGAGTTTTCCATCATTATCCTTTGTAGGGCTGGATTTGTAGAAAGATATTGTATAAATTTGGTTTTGTCATGGAATATCTTGGCTTCTCCATCTTTAGTATTTGAGAGTTTTGCTGGGTATTCTGGGCTGGCACTTGTGTACTCTTACTGTCTATATAACATCCATCCAGGATGTTCTAGCTTTCATAGTCTTTGGTGAGAAGTCTGGTGTAATTCTGATAGGTCTGCCTTTATATGTTACTTGACCTTTTTCCCTCACTGCTTTTAAAAATATTTCTTTTTTTGAGTGTGCATTTGGTGTTTTGATTATTATGTGACAGGAGGAATTTCTTTACTGGTCCAGTCTATTTGGAATTCTGTAGGCTTCTTATATGTTCATGTGCATCTCTTTCTTTAGGTTAGGGAAGTTTTCTCTAAAATTTTGTTGAAGATATTTACTGGCCCTTTAAGTTGGAGGTCTTCACTCTCTTCTATACCTATTATCCTTAGGTTTGGTCTTCTCATTGTGTCCTGGATTTCCTGAATGTTTTGGGTTAGGAGCTTTTTGCATTTTGCATTTCTTTGACTGTTGTGTCAATGTTTTCCATGGTATCTTCTTCCCCTGAGATATCTTCTATGTCTTGTATTCTGTTGGTGATGCTTGCATCTGTGACTTCTGATCTGTTTCCTAGGTTTTCTATCTCCAGAGTTGTCTTCCTTTGTGATTTCTTTATAGATTCTATTTACATTTTTAGATCCTGGATGATTTCATTCAATTCCTTCATCTATTTGGTTGTGTTTTCCTGTAATTCATTAAGGTATTTCTGTGTTTCTTCTTTAAGGGCTTCTTCCTGTTTACTTGTGTTCTCCTGTATTTCTTTAATGGAGTTATTTATGTTGCTCTTAAAGTCCTCTATCATTATCATGAGATGCTATTTTAAATCAAAGTCATGCTTTTCTGGTGTTTTGGGCTATCCAGGTCTTGCGGTGGTAGGAGAACTGGGTTCTGATTGTGCCAAGTAGTCTTGTTTTTTGTTGCTTATGCTCTTACCCTTGCCTCTCACCATCTGGCCGTTGCTGATGTTAGCTGGTCTTGCTGTCTCAGACTATGATTTGTCCCTCCTGCAAACCTGTGTGTTAGCACTCTTGGGAGACCAGTTCTCTCTGGAATGAATTTGGGTATGGAGAGCTGTGGCACAGCGTCAGCTCCAGGGTGCAGATGGAAACTAGAAGGATCCTGTCCCTGGTTCTTCTTTGGTTCCAGTGTCCTGATGGCTTTGGGTATGTTCCTCTTGGGCCAGCAATTTGAGCAGAAGTAGTGATCTTACCAGTGCTCACAGGTGAGTCAACATTTCTTGGAGACCAACTCTCTCCAGTTGGTATTCGTGTAAGAAGTGCTGTGGCACAAGATCAGCTCCAGGTGCAGTCCAAAACTGTCCCAAGCTGCTCCTGGGTTCCTGTGTCCTGAGGGTTCTGAGCATGTCTCTTGGAGCAGAATTGGTGCTCTTACCTGTGCTCACATGTGTGTCAGGACTCCTGGGAGCCCAGCTCTCTCCCGGCTATATTTGGGTATAGAGTGCTATAGCACATGCTATCATTTTTATATAACACAGAAAAAAGCCTTGCATAATCACCATTGCCTATGATCAGTTGGGCATACTAAATGTTTAAAACTGCTGACATTGTTCAACATTAAGAAAGGTCTCAACGTATTCAATTGGTCTATTGTCTTTTGTTCCATGCTACTCTGGGATGTCTTGCAGAGTTGTCCAGCAAATATCTTTCAGTAAATTTTCAGTAGTTACCTCTTACGGGTCAAGACTGATACTAAAAAGTTTTGAAAATTCACTTGTACAATTTCATTTTCTTAAAAAGTCCTAGTTGTTCATGTTCAATACTTATACTTCAGCATTTCCCTTTGGCAAAGCTCCCCTTCAGTGCAGTAAAATGTTCCTTTCAATCGTGGTATACCTATATTAGTTTCTTAGGTCTGCCATAATGAAGGATGTATAACTGAAGCAACAGACATTTATCATGCTCCACTTCTGGAGAAGTGTGAACAAATTAGAAGAATTTGTAGAAAAGTTGACTGAATATACCATTGTATATATAGCAACTGAAAGTGGGTGATAGAAATATTTTTCTTATTAATTTATTAACTTTATATCCTAATATCCACCCCACTTCTCCTTCCAGTCCCCCCACAGAGCTCTTCCCCCACATCCCCCCATCTTTTCCTATGAGAAGGGGGTCACCTCCCTAGGTATCACTGCCCCTGACTCATCAAGTCACTGCAGGACTACATTTACCTTCTCCCTCTGAGGCCAGACAAGGTGACCTGGTCTGGGGAAGAGGATCCACAGACAGACAACATGTTCATGGACAGTCCATGTTCCAATTGTTGGAGGACCCACATGAACACTGAGCTGTACATCTGCTATATATGTGAGGTAGGGGTTGACTAGGTCTAGTCCATGTTTGCTCTTTGGTTGGTGGTTCAGTCCCCAGAAGCCCCCAAAGGTCCAGGTCAGTTGATTCTATTGGTCTTCCTGTATCATATCTAGCTTGTTTGGGTCCTTCAATCCTTCTTCCAATGTGGGGCAAGTGGCACTGTGCTACTAGATAGAAGAACTGGTTTGGTCGAGCAGATTCAAAACCCTAGTAAATCTCATAATTGAGAATGGTAGATTTTTTTT
>JADRCD010120217.1:0-10234 GCA_019843815.1 Montemys delectorum
GTCACTAAAAGCTAGTGTCTATATGAATGGATGTGTGAATAGATGGTAGACAAATCAACACACTGGGATATTTTGGGAGTAGGGGAAATGAAAAGCATTCCCTGGTAACACTGTGGCCAAGAACATTTCATCTGATAAGGTCTCCATTGTGATATCAAGCTTTTGTGACCTAGAAACTTTTTGTCTTCTACTGGCTTGCTTTCATGATCCTACAAGTATGCATTATACTGAAGGAGAAAAGTTACCAGTTTCACCCCACAGTGACCCCTGAAAACTACCACTGATCTGCTGGTGTGATAATGGCACAAATATTATGGGAGTGACCAAATACTTTCTGTTTGCATCTAAATCCCACTCCATGAGATGGAACATATACCCGACACTGTTAAAGGGACCAAGAACCAGTGGCTAGCTAGATAGGTCATAGGCCCTAGGGGAGAATCCAGTACTATTACTCTGCTAAATGAGCATCGTATTAAGCTGATTCCTGATGACTTATTGCTATATCCATATCAGAGCATCTCTCAACCCTGATCAAGGAAGCTTCTCCTGGCCATGGGCGTTAATTAACATGAAGACCCTCAATTAACATAAAGACCCTCAACTGGTCAACATGCAGAGAATAAGAGACTTGGAGTGCCCAATCCTAAATAGGATATCACATGCATCCTCTTAAGGTTGAGGGATCTTCATGGAAGAAGACATAGAAAAAGTGTAAGAGCCAGAGGTCACATTGTGTATGTAGACAGTGGACAGGAAGTAAGCATCAGGCTCTTGTACCTTGAGGCCCATGCACTGACTTACTTCCTCCACTGGAGCTCTCTTACCTAAGGGTTCAATAACTTTCCAAAACAGTACCATGGGCTGGAACCAGAATTCAAGCCCATGTGCAGTGGTTCCCAGTCCATGAGGTTGTTTGGCAAGTCTTAGGAAGTATGGCCTTGATGGAGGAAGTGTGTCGCTGGGGCGGCTTTGACATTGCCAATGTCTCCTGTCAGCTCCAGCTCACTCCATTTCCTGCTTGTGGTTTGAGATATGAGTTCTTGGTTGTTCTCATCATCAAGCCTGAGTCCTCCTTCTTCCACAGTCATGGTGAGGGATTGTTACTCCTCTAGAGCTGCAAACCCAAGATGAACACTTCCTGCTGATAGTTGCCTTTGTCCTGGTGTTTTATCTCAGCAATAAAGAAAAAAAAAAAACTAACTAATGTACCATGAGTTTATGGGGGCATTTCATATTCAAACTACAGCAGTAGGAAAGCCAGCCTTGACATTAGACCACCTGGAAAGACTTGACCATGATGAAGCCTGATGCTGTCTGCTGGGACAGCAATATCTAGATGTTGGTTAGAGAAACAACTGGTGATCCAGCAAGTATCATCATCTAACAGAGGGGTCATTGGGCAGGAGTTCCAGAGGGATTCTTGAATACAGACAGGCAGACAGCTCAGCTACAGTAGGCTTGGCACACACAGCAGACCCTCCGTCTAAACTAGACCCTCATTTAATGTAGCAAGGGGCTACATGAAATCTCGAGGCTGACCTCTCTAGGTCTGACACGTGTGGTAGTGTGGCTGAGTGTCGCTAGGTCTAATTTGCTTTCACAACCACACCACCTTCATTTAATGGAGCTAGGAGGCATTTAAAACACACACACACACACACACACACACACACAGCAATAACTAACCTTCTTTCAATAGAAACACAACACGGAATGCATTTTCCAAGTTGCTCTTTCTTTTCAAACACAAAATTGTTACACATTACTCTTTTTTATGTTACTTTGATTTATTGGAAATTAAATTCTGTCTCATCGATTTCCGCCCCCCCCCCCCCACCCATATAGCATTGGGTTCCTTGTCAAGGTCGAGGTAATATTCATTAGTACAGTCACAGAAGGTCGGCACCACCACCTCCTTCCCCTGGGGTCTGAATAAATTGCTTTCAAATCTCATCCTCATTATTTACTAGGCATGACAAGTTGTGTTACTTAACAGCCTAAGGCTCATTTTCCAGTTCTAAAAGGCAGAAGTATTTTTATTGATTCTCAAAGGTTGCTATGAGGATTAATTGAGATAATTGTGTAAAAATTCTAGGAACATTGTATGTACCCCATAAATACTGGTAGACAGACAATAAAACCACAGCCAAATGTGTCTTATTGGTGAGACAGCACCCCTCACCCCTGGATTTAGGAGAAATTAGGGAACAGTGGCTAGTGACTTATTGAGGCTGTGTATATTAAAAGTGTCCCCTTTAACAAGGCTTGACATATGCAAATTATGCAAAACACTACACGACCAGATGGTGTATCTAGCATCCCCAGGGGGTTCTTGTTCCTTCTTGCCTGCCTGTCTCTCTACTTTTACCATCCGATCCCCAGACTGCAACTAAGCTGCCTTCTGAAACTGCCCAGGCTTTCTCACCACTGGGAAGAGGTTTGCTGTGTTTGCTAGTACATTCTCAATAGTGATGCCATTCTCAAGTGTGTTCAGACAGTCTGGGACTTTGAACTGACTTCATCTGTTTTCTTATGATTGAACTGAGTGTGTGGGAGATTGAGAGAATTATTACTAAGGTGAGACGCTCTTCTCTCAGAGGTCATACAAAATATAAACATGACATAGATCTTGATCACTTGGTTAAGGTGGTACCAGCAAGGTTTCTTACAGAAAACTTACTTTTAATTATTTATTTATTTTTTTAGATTTATTTTATTTGTGTGTATGAGTGTCTTGCCTGCATGTATGATGTGCACCGTATGCATGCCCTGGTACCTATGGAGGTCAGAAGAGGGCATCGGACACGTTGGAGTTAATTCCAATTGTGAGCCACTGGATGCTGGAACTGAGCCTGGATCCCTCTGCTAGAGCAACAAGTGCCCCTAACCGCTGAGCCATCCCTCCAGCCTCTAAAAAGTTAAATTTTAAAAAAGAGTTTTTAATGTACTTTCATGTGTGTGTGTGTGGGTGTGTGTGTGGGTGTGTATAAGTGTACATCTATGTGTGTGGAAGCCAAAAGAGGTCATTAGATCCCTCAGAGCTAGAATTTCAGATGTTTGTGGCTTGTTAATAAGGGATGAGATCTGAACTCTGGCCCTCTTCTCCATACAGCAAGTACTCCTAACCACTGAGCCACTTTTCCAGCTTGAAAAGATACTTTAAAAAAACCTCTTTTCTAATTTGGCAATTGGAGAAATAGGTCCAATATCGTACAATCCATATACACTTTCAGCTTGTTTGTACATGACAGTGTCTTGCTGTGTACAACATAAGGGTCTTGAAATCTTGCTTCTCCTATCTCAGCCTCTCTATTAGTAGTATTGTTTATTTCATGTTTTTACACTATACTATGTTTTCAGAACAACTTACATATTTCAAAAGTATTTATACAGCCAAAAGAAACGTAGACAATTAAATTGGGAAGGGGCTTGTAAGAGAACAACAAAGAATGAGACTGAATGCTTTGCTTGATGTTTGTAACTCTTGTATCAAGTTTGAAGAAGAGGACTTTATAAGTTACTCTTTCTCTGAGATGAATGCTTTTCCAAATTATCACAGCTAATGAACCAAATTCTTACCCTCACCCAATGTCTGTGCCACCTTCCAAGCAGAACCATTGTTCCTTGAAACAGTTGGTGAATGACTTTATGGATAGACCATCTTAATACACACACCATTTCTTAAATGAATGTAACCTGTTCTGTGTGGACTGAGAATGAAGACAATCACTCAAGTCAAAAAGCTTTGACCATAGCAGGAAGTCTGTATCCAAAAATCATGCCTACAATTCATTCCTTGGTATAGGAGAACTGTCAACTCTCAGCTTAGCTTCTATGGAGGTAAAATCCTTTGGTAATGTGAGGGTCATTGAAGTTCAGCCTTATTACAATGAAATCCAATGTCTAAAAATTGTTCTTATTTTGGGCTTGTACCACAGTAAGAGCCCAATTTTTAAGCTCTACTAAATACAAAGCAAACAAACAAACAAAAAGATTTTATATATTTATGTTCATTTAAGAAAATACTGGGGCTGGCAAGATGACTCAGTGGGTAAGAGCACTGACTGCTCTTCCGAAGGTCCTGAGTTTGGATCCTAGCAACCACACGGTGGCTCACAACCACCTGTAATGAGATCTGACGCCCTCTTCTGGTGCATCTGAAGACAGCTACAGTGAATTACGCCGTAGCAAGTGGAGCCAGATCGAGCGGGCTGTCAGAGGTCCTGAGTTCAATTCCCAGCAGCCACATACATGATAGCTCACGGCCATCTGTACAGCTACAGTGCACTCATACACATAAAATAAATAAAATAAATCTTTAAAAAAAAAGAAAGAAAAAAGAAAATACTAGTAGTGATATATTATTTTAAAATATATAGTTAATATGTTTGGAGTTATTTAAAATTTATATTGCAAAAAATGTATGTATTTTCAGTATTGCTGACAAACATCTACATAAGACTGTTAAATTGATTGTTGTTTTATATCAAACAACTTTTATAATACTCATTTTTATTGTTATAATAGTTTATAAATTTTAAAGACTATGACAAAAAAAGATATTGTAGGTATTGAAGGGGGAGTCTCTGGGAGAAGTTGAGGTACAAAAGGGAAACAAGAATGTGATTTAATTATATTTACTTAAAATATGTTTTTAAATGTTAACAAATTCAGATAAATTGAAATCATGTATATTTTTCATCATAATGCAATAAATAAAACTTAAATCAATAAAAAAACACCCCTCTTTTCAATATTCTATTCTTCAGAAGTTTGTAGGCCCAGTGAATACTCAATGGAAAAAGGAGGAATTAAATTCCTTCCTACAAGGAGGAAGAGCTACATGTATCATTTGGATGGTCCTACCAATAAGCTCATTCTTATCTTCAATTACATATCTACATATTCAGCATTTATATAATGAGGGCTCGTGGATATTTGATTTACTCTTTAGGTTTTAGGTCAATATTACTTATATTTTGTAGCTCAGATAAATATAGGCATGCAGGATAATGATGTGGAAATGAAAACCCCAAATGGAACCCTCCAGTTTATGGTATATTGATTTTGGGGAAGAGCACACAGACAGCTCAATGCGAAGAGGAACAGTGTTTCTGGCAGACAGTACACAGACAGCTAGAGAGCCACGTGAGGAAGAATGAAATGGAACCCTTGACTCTCGAAGTCTACAAAAGGGCTACACAGTGGAAGGAAGCAAGGCAGGGCTAACGATCACAAGGTCAACATGACTAGACTGTATAGGTTAAGGGAGGCGATGGCTCCAGGTCTAGAACCAGTGATTGAATGCAGGTGATGCTTAGGGAAGGAGGGAATGCTATGGAAGGGCCAACGAGAGCAAGTCTTGCTACTGGGGTCCCGATCCTGGTTCCACTACCTCTTACCTGTTTGACCTGGGCACTCTGATTTTGGCAGATTTTGCCTTATATGAAAAATATCATACTTAATGATATTTAGCTTATTGTGACGGTTAAATGGGAAACTGTGAACTGCATCCCACAGGGAGATGTGTTTGGACAACTGCTCCTCAGCTGGAGATGCTATTTAAAAAGTTGTGGAACCTTTAGGGGATGGGGGGTCTCATTGGAAGAAACAGATCATTGGGGATGGAGGAGCATGAGGTTTAATAGCCAACACTACTTCCTGTCGCCTTTGCTTTCTGACAGCTGCCATAATGTACCAGCTGCTTCATGTTCTTCCTAACATGCCTTCTCTCCCATGACGTCTGGATCCCTTTCTACTGTGAGACCAAACAAGCCCTTGCGCCCGGAAGTGGCTCCTTGTTAGGTGTGCAGTAGTAGCAACAAGAAAAGTAACTGATATATGTGTGAGGAACTTGCTGATAGACTAGACAGGCATTATATATAATGTGGAAATATTTAGTGTAGTTTCTACTTATTGGAATTTTGACTGTCATTAAGGAAAAGATTAATTGAGCTATTAACCTCATCTTGATATTTAACATTGCCATTATCATTGAGTGAAGACATCATAAGCTGTCTAAAGAGTAAAGGAAAGTAGAGGGAGGGGAGAATGATGGGGACTCCCTAGCTTTTGAATTGACAAGAATTTTGATACCAAAGTTATCACGATCCAAAGCCACAGTCCAGGGAATACACAACGGCGGCAGAGTCCAAGATCTGCTAGTGCTGGACAGGCTCTGGGAAGAGGCACAGAAACCTCTAGAACTCTGACCGTGTACCACGAATGAACTTCATAGAATGAAACTTTAGCCACCCTCCAACCCCATCAGTAGCAGAGTATGATGCTGGGGCCTGACCCCGCCTCTGAACTTCAAATCTTGTTTTCCCAATAAAGCTGGGAGCACCTGCCTTCCCATTCGCTGGAGAGGAGTACAGATCTCTGTTGGTAACACAGGCCTACTCAATGTGCTCTTTCTTTAAGGTGAAAAAAAAAAAAAAAACCAAACAGAGGCCAGGTTTTGTTTTGTTTGATAATTGCGTATCAAGCTGTCACCCAGAGCTTAGCAAAGGATATGAACAAACTCATAAATTATCCAGCATTCAAAAGCAATTTTGATACTGCTATCGGGAGCCTCTTTATGCTCGAAGGAGCATGCAGTATTTTGCAAAGGCAAACACTCTGAGGGAAATATTTTAATGAACCTAGGGTGCTTGGGTGACTGCAAAAGACAGCTGGTAGATCTCAAGAGTGACTCAAGGAGGGACATCCACAATAGCTGGTGGAGCACCTAGATGCTCATTCACACGACAGTAGTGAAACCTGGGATTATTTCACACTTACAAGAGGCTTCCTGTGGCAGTCCTGGGTGTTGCTTGGCTTGGCTGCTATTCATTTTGCTTGTGCGTGTCAGGGTGGGGGTGGAGGGGTTAGAGGAGAATGCCTAGTGTGTGTGAAGTATCCATGGAGACCAGAAGGGGCTCTGAAGCTGGAATTCCAGATGGTTGTGAGCCACCTAACATAGACATCTGGAACTGGACTCCGTTCCTCTGCATGGGCAGCAAGAGTTCTAAAGTGCTGAGCTACATCTATGGTCCCTTGTTCTGTGCTTTGAGATTTGGTCTCATCCCATAGCTTAGACAGCCCTGTAAGTCACTCCATAGCCCAGGCTGGCCCTCACCTCTTGAAAACCCTCCTGCCTCAAGGATCGCAGGTGTGAGTCATTACTCCCAGCTCACAGAAGAGATCTCAGGGAGTTCTGACTTTATTTATGTTTAAATATTTGTCTTCTTTATGAGTATGTATGTTTATATCTGTGACAGTGTATGTGACGTATGTGTGGAGGTACCTGATGAGGTCAGAAGAGGGTGTCTGTTCCCTTGAAGTTAGAGTTCCAAGTGTGAGCTGCCAGACATAGGTGCTGGGATCGGAGCCCCAGTCCTGGAGATGGAGCAGTGAGTGATCTTAGCCACCAAGCCATCCCTCCAGCCCCGGTTCCTGACATTTATGTTCAGGACAGCAGGCAGGATGGTTTCTTCTTGTTTTCTCATCTCCTCATGCTTTGTTCCATTGGCACTTCCAACTACAATCAAGCATGTCTCAAGTTGAGCCAGTCTCAGCCGTCAGGGTCATTCACTGTTTCTCCTTCTACCCTTTGTCAGCTCATGGTGACAGGCACCATTTAAAGGGTCTAGGGAACATGGTCCCTCCCTCCCAGTAGCTCATGGACTACAGCTGAAAATAGGTACAGAAACCTTAATCTCCAGTTTGCCTGAGTCCTGCCCTCCCCAGGACCTAACTCCAGTTTACTCTACAAGAACGCCTTATCCCAGCATCTGCTGCCAGAAAGTTCCTTGTGCTTAGCTTTCAAGCCATGGGGCTTTGGAACTCCAACACCGAACCCAACCACTGCCGTGCTGTGCATGTGCTCTAGGTATCTGATGAAATAAAAGGGTCTCTTCAGCTATGCATTGGTTTGAGATGAGAATGTGCTATGTACACAGGCAATTGCTTGGTAGGCTTGCTTCTGCCATCAGAGAGGGGGCTTCTTCGTAGGGATGGAAAACAAGCATCAGTCACTCCCTTTTTGTTTGTTTCTTTATTTTGGTTTTGGTTTTGATTTTAGTCTGATTTAGTAAATTTATCCAAGGTTCTATGCAGCATCCCTTAGGGATAGCCACAGGGAGAGGGGTGTGGGGTGCCAGGCAGTGTCCACCCATGACTTGTAAGAACTCAGAGGGAAAGGTAGATCTTACTGTCTCTGGTAATGCTCCCATTTCCCCTCCAAGTCCTCACCTTTGTCTTCAGTCCAGTATCTCAATGAACCATTGGGCAACTCTGCAGTTTCCAAATGAAGTCTCTTCGGCATCTTATCCTTACCCACAACAAACCCCCGAGGCTGATAGTAATTGGACCTTGAGGTTTCTGGAATGAGGGTGGTTCTCCCACCTGGCTGTGCTGGAGCAGGAGCTGTAGGAGGTGAGACTGTAGAGGACAGGATGGCAGCTCTCAGACAGATCCTGCCTCTTTTGTGCCTGTTGCTTAGCGACAGTGAGGGGCAGAGGCTACGGGTCTGCTTTCCTATTGATCTGGTGGTGCTGTTGACAGTGGACTCTGTCCCTAGCACTGGGCTCTGTAAGACACCCAAGGAGATTGAGTTTCAAGCTACAGTCCCTGAAAATACAGGTCCTTAACTCTTTGTGTCCCCTGGAAAGTCCCGCTGAGCTGGGGCCTAGGAAAGGCTGCCAGCTCCTATAGCAAGGCTGACCTCTGCTTCCCCTGGCGCAGCTGAGCAGGGTTCTCTTCTGCCTGGCTTCTGTAGCAAGACAGCTTTCTTCTCGCCTCACCTCTTTTCCCACACAACAGCTTAAACAAATGTGTGGTAGCATAAGTCATGAGAGCTGAGCCAGGTCAGGCTGTCGGTATCAGGAGATGGTTTGTTTTATCAATGTTAGGTGAGGACTACAGGTCTTCCTTGAGTGGCAGGACCCTGATTGATTGCCAGGACCCTGATTGCCAGGACCCACTTCTTTCTGAGATAGAGCTGGGGTCAGGTAGGAAAAGAAAGACATGGAAGGCTGAAGTGGCTCTAGTGATGTCACCAGGGTGAGAATTAAGACACAGGAGGCATCCAGGCAGTGGTGGCACACGCCTTTAATCTCAGCACTTGGAAGGCAGAGGCAAGCAGATTTCTGAGTTCAAGGCCAGCCTGGTCTACACAGTGAGTTACAGGACAGCCAGGGCTACACAGAGAAACCCTGTCTCCAAAAACCAAAACAAGCAAACAAACAACAAAAGACACAGGAGGAGTCTGAAGGCATGCAAGGTGGCACTTGTGGGATCCTTGAGTGACTCCACGGCTTACAGGGGCAGTGCTTTTTATGGAGGTCAGTTCTCTGCTTGAAGGGCATCTGAGCTCCACCTCCTGCCTCCATGTCTTCTGCCTCTGATCCTTCAGAAGGAGTCAGCTGAGAGTGAGGCTAAGAGTAAGGTAGGCCAGGATGGCTGTGATGAAGGCTAGAAGATGCCCAGTCTGGGCTAGATCCTCCAAGTGCTCCATTCTGTCTTTCTAACCCTGGTGCCACTTATTGAAAGCAGCAGGCCCCAGCTCCAAACAAAATTCCACCCCTCATCCCTCACCCTCACCCTTCACCCCCTCTCACCTGCCACCTGTAACAGAGTTACTTGCCTCACAGCAGGGAAAGTAGAGGATCTTGCAGCAGGCATTGATTGAGTCAGGGATAAGGAACTGTTGGGAAATGTCTTCCTCTCTTCTGTTGAGCCTGACAGTCACCTACCTGAGTTCTGGCTCACACTCTTAGAGCAAGCCTGAAGAAAATCTCAAGGTTGCTGAAGATGTAGTCAGGGTGCTTGAGCAATTTCTCTGGGATTAACTAACTTACCTATGTCTACACCAGCCAGCTGTTGACACAAAGAGGGTTTGAAGTGGGGCAGAAGCTCCAGAAAGTACTCGATGGCCAGGGAGGCATGCCCAGGTCCTAGTAACGCACAGGACACAGTGGAGCCCATGTCTGAGTCTGAAGGACACTGGTGCCAGTGCTGTGGATCGTATTCACACAGTTCCCTTCAGTTCTTGGGTCATCTCCCTGTCACAGCTGTCATTCATCAGAAGACTTACTGCAACTCTAACTTTTGTTTGCATTTATGACCTGAGGAAAATGATCCACATACATCTAATGCAATTGTAAACACCTCCTGAGAACAGGGCGGTATGCTACTGTCGTTGGTTTCTTCTTCCCTTTGGACTATAAGTATCCACTGAAAAACGTCA